>QBTX01001082.1:0-50748 GCA_003063285.2 Arachis monticola | reverse complement strand
AAAAAATTTCTGAAATTTTTTGCAGTAAACTTGCTTTAAAGACATGTATTTGTGGGAACATAGTTTAATTGATGCTAAAGAACACAAGCATTGAAAGTTTAGAGCGCTATTGCATGGTTAACATTCTTTACCATATTATTTCCATTCTGTGTCGTGTTGCATATCTCTCTCTTTTATGAGTGTGTATCCTTTGTCTGATTCTATATGTCCATTTGCTTTGTGTATGAATGCATTTGATTATGAGTTGAGACCGTTCATTTCGAATAGTCACTTTTCCCAAAATGCCTTAAACCTTATATCTACCATTGCTAACCAAATTTTGAGCCATTTGATAAACCCTATATATCTATTTTTTAAATAAAAAAAAAAAGAGCATAACAACCAAGAAAAATCATGAATGTCCCTGAATTTTGAAATCCTTGATTGGTTTTAAGGTAAGTTAGGATGTGTAGCATTCAATTAGTGCAGGGTATACTGAAATTCGAGGAATAGTATGTAGGTATTTAAATTGTAGGTGCAATTGAAATAATTCTAGGATTTGGGAACAATGCTCATGTAAAATGGCGGCATGATTTAAATGTATGCATTGATTGCTTGGGTTTACAAAAGAAACCCCAAAAGGAAGGGGATGCTTACAAAAAAATTAAAATAAAAAAAAAAAGAAAAGTGAAGAAGAAAGGAAAGCAGGATGAAAGACCAAACGACGCCCGCGAGAAGAGTAATAAAAAACATATGATTATGAGGGGCAAAATGAAAAGAGAATGAATTGAGTATGGCAAAAGAGGGTATAATACTTCAAGCCGGTAGCTAGAATGTATTGTAGTTGTTATAGGTTGCATTCTATGTGCTCTTATGGTCTGATTGATCAAGCGACTCAAATATTTTGAATTCCACTTGCCATATACATCCTTACCTTTCACCCTAGCCTGTTAGACCCAATCCCATGAATAGATACGACACTCATGTACTGTAAGCATGCATTAAGTAATTGTGTGATTGTTAGTTAGATGAAGGCAAATTTGGACAAGCAATCGATTAGGAAGGGATGATGAGTGCACGAACCCTAGACACTTGAGCGAACTAGAGGGATACACTTTCGGGTGAGGGTTTGATGCCTCCTAATGCTTGTGTTCCTGGCTTTTCACAAATGCGTTCGTTTAGCAAATCATAGCACTCTTTAGTGTATATTCTAATTTGGATAGGATTCCATGAATTGGCATTACTATTTTCCCCTATATTGCTCACATGTATTCTTAGCAGGACTGTGATAGTTTACTCCATTGACCAAGTTATTATGAAATGATTTTACGATTAGTTCGCAGTGCATCCTCACTTAGGTAGTTTACATTATTCTAAACCCTTTTCTCATATGATTCTTTTTTTTTTTGTTTTTTTTATTGTTTAGCATTGGACATGTTGTTAAGTGTGGGTGAGATTGATGATAACCCGTTTTGTGGTTTTCTTGTGCTTATATTAGGTTGGACTGGGATTTGATAAATTGTTTTGTTGTTTCACCTACCCCTCCCAATATTGCTATCTATTATAATTATAAACATGCTTATTTGCGCTGGATTAAATAATTTCCAAATTTTAATCTCTCTATCCATTCTGCCCGTATGTCTGAAGATGTCCGTGATATGTATTTGTTGAGTAATTTCGGAATTATAGGGTTGTTAGGGAATGACTTGAAAGAGAGGGAGAAAGCATGTACAAAGGAGGCAAGATTGAAGAATTGAGGATCGTGGGAAGCAGCATTGGGCGCTGCTCAGGCACACCGCCACGCGCTGGTACTGGGTAGGCTGGTAGCATCCGTTTGCGAGCATGATCTAACGGTCGAGCCTGCGTCAAAGATGGACGCAATCCACGCGATCAGAGGTGAGATCTTATCAGACGGGCAGCACGCGCACTTGCGCGCGCACGCGTTGGAAGCTGCACGTGACCTCATTAAAGAACGGTGCGCCTTGGCAATTTCTGAGGTCTGTTAGGACCCAATTTTCAAGCTGGTTTCTGCATGGAAAAAGACCCAAGGATGCAAGGGGAAAGGGAGAGATCACTCATTTTTACACATAGGACAAATTTTAGCTAAGTTTTTTTTTTTTTTCGTTGGTTATTTTTAAGGGGGAAACCTTTGTTCTCTTAATTAGTTCTTAATTGATCTTACTCTTATTGTATTTGTTGACTTAGATCTTTTTTAATTACTAGTATTAATTGTTCAATTCTCTGTTACCAAATCTTTCTTGTTTGTTATTTCTTGATTCTTTATTTCTTTTTTTTTTTTTTTTTTTTTTGACCATTTAATGTGGATGTTGTGAATCTTGACTTGTTGAGTTACATATTGATGATTTCTATGCTTTAGCTGTTTTGACTGGATGATTAACGTGATTGATAATTTTTGTTTTTGTGTATTTTATTACTAATTTAATTGCTATTTTGAACATGTCTTTTTTGTATGCCTTACCACAGTTGTTTTGACATGATGCTTTACTTTGATTATGAGTAGTCTTTTTCACTCTTGGCCTAGCAAGGAATTGGGTAAACTTAAGTCATTGGGTCTAATGGATTTGATGGTGAGCTCCTAGGTGTGCAATTTTATACCTCATTGACGCCAACCCTTACTAAATTAATTAAGTAGGTAGGGTTGGGAACTTATGGGTTGATGTTGATCAAAGGCGCCATTTGACCGTACTTCAAGTCTAGGGTTAGATATCACGTTACTTAAGACTTGAGAGTTAGACTTTATGACTTGGTTCCTAATAATTGTCAATGATATAGTTGTTAGACAAGGATGGGTTGATCCCAATTCCCGAACCTAGCCAAGAGTTAACTTTATTTATTCATACTTGAAATCAACTTTCCTCAACAATTGCTTTAGTTGTAGTTTATTGTCGTTTGAGGTTAGCAATAGAATTAAAGTGGAATGTTGTTATTTATTCATTGAAAGTGCTTATGTTTTTGCTTATTGATTGTTAAATTAATGTTGGATTATTAAAAAAAAAAGATTAGTGTTAAATTCCATTTATTTTATTGCTTATAACTTCAAATTTCCGAATGTTAGGTACTTCCACATGTCGATAGATTTTGCCATTCTTGTGAGACGACCCGAGGTTTGAAATACTTCGGTTATTTCTATTGGGTTTGAACTCTGTGACAACCAAATCCCTCTTCTAAAATTTGATTGCCCGAGGATTGTTGGTTTAGAGGTATACTTACAACGCGGTTTTCTTGAAGAGAATCTTTACCAATACACCTTGCGGGGGCTTGCGTGTCATTCCTCAATTTAGGGACAACTCCTTGGCAGTGCCCAGTTAGACGTTCCATTTAGGTCTTCTCAGTGGAAATCACTTCCTTTCCCTCCTCTATGTCATTTTGGCCATGTGGACTTGTTTATGGCCTTGCATTCTCCTCTGGGTCTCTTCTGCTATTGCTTGGAGGGAGTACTAGAGGTACTAGGGGGAGTTCAGTAATTTCTTACTCAGCTGACCACTTTGTAGCCTCCAAATTCTTCTAGATAGGAGGACGTTCAGTTGTTTTTCTCTAATGAACTTTTGAGTGGATCTTTAATTCGGGGAAGCTCAGAGACTACAGTTGACTAAGTCAGAGTTGGCTCTTGCTTAGGAATCTCTCGTCTGGTTGCTAGAAGAATGATGGAAAGGCTTGCTATTGCTAACCTATTTTAATCTTCACATTACTGTTGTTTGAAGCCTCGTGAGGCCTCTGTTAGGTCTCCTCCATGAAAGATTAGGGTTTTGATTTCTCCATGAAGGATTGTAGAGGTGTTTCCATAGGTTTCTCCAGTGTAATTCACCTCTTCCCTTGCTGGCGTGTTTCTCAGGGGGGAGGGTCATATAGCTTCTTTTTAGATGGAACGCTTCTTTGGTACTACTGTGTGCGTCGCTTCGCATTCCCAGACAGACTCGTAGAGAAATTATTATTGAGCTTGCTGGTAATATTTTTCTGAGCCAATATGGCATTCAGGTATACCAATCTTCAAGAACTCCTTTCTTCTGATTTTGTCCCATTATTCACAGGATTTCCTTCGAAGTTGTACCATGAATTGGTTATTTGCAACCACTCAATGAGTTCTCTGAGCTTTCAGCATCTTCTTCAGATTGAAGGAGATCCTCCAAGCAGAGCTGTCTAATGACATCTTGGACAGTTCAGGACAGACAATCATAGAAGATACCTATGATGCTCATTCAGAGAGCATGTCAGAAGGACACCTTCTGATCAATTGCTTGTAATCTTTTCAAGCTTCATAGAGGGATTCACCTTCCCTTTTGTCTGAAGGTCTGGGACCTTCCACTCTTAGCTTACTTCAATTTTTGAGAGTGAAAAAAATTTGGCCAGAAAAGCACTAACCAGCTTTTCCCAAGAGTTCAGGCTTTCCTTAGGTTTGATCTCAACCATTACCATTTCCAGCTCTGTCTCTTACAGCAAAAGGGGAAGAGCATAAGTTGTAGACCTCAGGGTCACACCCAATTGGTCTTGACAGTGTCACAGTTGTGCAGAATTCAGCTAGAACTGATGAGGATCTTCCAATGGAAGTCTATGAAAACTTGCAAATTCTGTTGCATTAGAGAAACTAATTGAGGCTTAAGCTCAAAGTTGTTTGCTCCAATGGCAGGGATAGAGATGCTTCTCCCATAGAAGTCGGGAGTAGGTACAGTAAAGTCACCAAGCACCTTCCTTGAATTGTTGGCATTGTTGTTGTTTTCGGCTGCCATGGCTTCTTCTTGTTTGAAAATTTTTGTTAGGTCCTCTAAAGAGAGTTGTGCTTTAGCTTCTCTTAGCTTTCTCTTCAAGGTCCTTTCAAGTTCAAGATCAGCTTCAACAAGAATGCCTTTGTCTTTGCTCCTGCTCATATGAAAGAGAGAAGGAGAAAGTATGGAATCCTCTATATCACAGTATAGAGATTCCTTGAGATGTCAGAGGAAAAGAAGAATAGAAGGAGGAGGTAGAAAGGAGAGAATTCGAACTTATAGAGAAAGGGAGTCCGAATTGCACATTGAGGAAGAGTGCTAGTCCCTTAAATAGAAGAAGGCGAGAAGGGGGAAAAGAATTTTCAAAATTAAATTTTGAAAGATTTTGAAATAATTAAAAGAAATTTAAAAAAAAAATTGATTGATGATGTTCGAAAATTAAAATTGAGAAAGTAGTTAAGTGATTTTGAAAAAGATTTTGAAATCAGAAATAATAAAAAAAAGATATGATTGAAAATTATTTTGAAAAAGATGTGATTGAGAAGATATGATTGAGAAGATATGATTGAAAATCAATTTAAAAGAAATTTTTTAAAATTAAAGTTGATTATTTGACTAACAAGAAATTAAAAGACATGATTCTAGAATTTAAAATTTGATCCTTTATTAATAGGCAAGTAACAACTTGAAAATTTTGAATTAAATCATTAATTGTAGCAAGAATTTTCGAAAATACAAAAAAATGGAAAGGATTTGATTTTAAAAGATATGATTGAAAATATTTGATTTTGAAAAATTATGAAAATTTGAAAAAGATTTGAATTGAAAACAAAATCTTCCCTCTTGTGCCATCTTGGAGTTAAACGCCCAGAATGGTATCCATTCTGGCGTTTAACGCCCAAAATACTACCCTTTTGGGCGTTTAACGCCCAATTTAAACGCCAGTTTTCCTTCCTCACTGGGCGTTTTGAACACCCAGCTTTTTCTGTGTAATTCCTCTACTGCATGTTCTGAATCTTCAATTCTTTGTATTATTGACTTGAAAACACATAATTTTGAAATTTTTTTTGAATTTTTAATGATGAAAAACAATAAAATGAAACTAATCATGAAAAATTAAGATAAAAACAAATAATGCATGCAAGACACCAAACTTATAAGTTTGTATACTAGGGACAATAACAAATTGAGAATGCATATGAAAAATAACAAAACACTCAAGACAAGAGCATTTAAAGATCAGAGCAAGGAAATCATCAAGAATAACTTGAAGATTAATGAAGAACATAATGCATATATTCGAAAATTGCAAGAAATTAAATAAAACATGCAGGACACCAAACTTAAAAATTGACACTGGACTCAAACAGGAAACATAGATTATTTTTGGTTTTATGATTTTAAAATTTTTTTGTGTTTTTTTTTTCGAAAATTATTTTGAAAAAGAGAAAATAATTAAACTCAAAATTTGTAATCAGAATTCCAGGAATCATGCAATGTTAGTCTAAAGCTTCAATCTAAAAAGATTAGACATGGCTAGCCAAGTTTTAGTAGGACATTACATACAACAGCCAAATTGATGGGAATCAATTAGCTTTTGTGATGATAAAAACATCATCTGAAACTCTAGAATTCATTCTTAAAAATTCTAAAGAATAAAAATAAAATAAAGTTACCTAATCTAAGCAACAAGATGAACTGTCAGTTGTCCAAACTCAAACAATCCCCGGCAACAGCGCCAAAAACTTGGTTGCATGAAATTGTGATCATCAATGGCGCCAACAACTTGGTACGCACAATTGTAATCTCAACTCTTTGTCACAACTCCGCACAACTAACCAGCAAGTGCATCCAAGTAATAAACCTTACGTGAGTAAGGGTCGATCCCACGGAGATTGTCGGCTTGAAGCAAGCTATGGTCATCTTGTAAATCTCAGTCAGGCGGATTCAAATGGTTATGGAGAATTGATAATTAAAAGATGAATAAAATATAAATAAGAGAGATACTTATGTAATTCATTGGTGAGAATTTCAGATAAGCYTATGAAGATGCTTTGTTCCTTCTGAACCTCTGCTTTCCTATTGTCTTCATCCAATCATTCATACTCCATTCCATGGCAAGCTGTATGTTGGGTTTCATCGTTGTCAATGGCTACCTCCCGTCCTCTCAGTGAAAATGGTCCAAATGCGCTGTTACCGCACAGCTAATCATCTGTCGGTTCTCGATCATGTTGGAATAGGATCCATTGATCCTTTTGCGTCTGTCACTACGCCCAACACTCGCGAGTTTGAAGCTCGTCATAGTCATCCCTTCCCAGATCCTTCTCGGAATACCACAGACAAGGTTTAGACTTTCCGGATCTCAGGAATGGCCGCCAATAATTCTAGCTTATACCACGAAGGTTCCAATCTTAGATTAGAAACCGAAGAGATATGCATTCAAGCTTTTTTGCATGTAGAACGGAAGTGGTTGTTAGGCACGCGTTCATAGGTGAGAATGTTGATGAGTGTCACATAATTATCACATTCATCATGTTCTTGTGTGTGAATGAATATCTTAGAGAAGAAATAGGCTTGAGTTGAATAGAAAAATAATAGTACTTTGCATTAATTCATGAAGAACAGCAGAGCTCCACACCTTAGTCTATGGTGTGTAGAAACTCCACCGTTGAAAATACATAAGAACAAGGTTCAGGCATGGCCATGAGGCCAGCCTCCCAAAGCGTGATCAAGAGATCAAAAGATAGAACTAAAGATTCCAAGATGAAAAGTGTGTGTAAATACAATAGCAAAAGGTCCTATTTATAGAGAACTAGTAGCCTAGGGTTTACAGAAATTAGTAAATGATGCAGAAATCCACTTTCGGGCCCACTTGGTGTGTGCTTGGGCTGAGCGTTGAATCTTTCACGTGTAGAGACTTTTCCTGGAGTTAAACGCCAGCTTTTGTGCCAGTTTGGGCGTTTAACTCCAGCTTTTATGCCAGTTTTGGCGTTTTGACGCCAGAATTTTTATGCTGACTTGGAACGCCGATTTGGGCCATCAAATCTCAAGCAAAGTATAAACTATTATATATTGCTGGAAAGCCCAGAATGTTTACTTTTCAACGCAATTGAGAMCGCGCCAATTGTGCTTCTGTAGCTCCAGAAAATCCACTTCGAGTGCAGGGAGGTCAGAATCCAACAGCATCTGCAGTCCTTTTTCAGCCTCTGAATCAGATTTTTGCTTAGGTCCCTCAATTTCAGCCAGAAAATACCTGAAATCAGAGAAAAACACACGAACTCATAGTAAAGTCAAAAAATGTGATTTTTATTTAAAAGCTAATAAAAATATAATAAAAAATAACTAAAACATACTAAAAACTACCTAAAAACAATGCCAAAAAGCGTATAAATTATCCGCTCATCACTGTTCAAACCAGTGTCAATCACATACAACCTGCCATTAAAGAAATCACTCACAAGCAAAGAAGGAATTAGTATTAGAGTTAATTCAGAAAGGCAAAGCAACTCCAACTGTCAACTTTATTCCCAGTATATAATTCCTAATAGCTAATCCAATTGGTTTTACCCATTCCAAGCATTTATGACATATAATCATTCAACATACAATTAAACTCCTTCTGATTCTGCCTGACTAAGACCTGCAAGACAACCATAGCTTGCTTCAAGCCACAATCCTCGTGGGATCGACCCTGACTCGCTCAGGTATTACTTGGACAACCCAGTGCACTTGCTGGTACTGCTGCTGTACGAAATAGTGTGGGTTTTGTGTACACGCACACCATGTTTTTGGCGCCGTTGCTGGTGATTGTTGAGTTTGGACAAACTGCCGGATTATCTTGCTCCCTAGATCAGGTAAATTTTTTTTTATTTTTGTTTTCTTCTTCCTTAATTTTTTGAAAATTTCTAAAACTTTTTCTAAAAACCTTTTTCAAAAATTTTATTTTTCAAGCATCCTTAGCTTTATGATTGAGAGTCTTTGAATGTGTTCTTTATTGAGTCTTTGATTTTTATTTTCTTCTTCACTAATTTTTGAAAATATCAAAACCTTTTTCAAAAAATTTTTTCTTTTCTTTGTTTAATTCATGTTCTTGGTTTGAATCCTGCCTGTTCATGCTCTTCAATTTCAAAAAAAAAATTTTTGACCTTTTTAAAAATCTTTTTCATGCAATTTATTTTCAAGCACCTTTAAGCGTTATCTTCAAGTCTTTCTTTCAAGAAACTTTTCAAAAATAATTTTCTTTGTTTAAATCTTGTTTCCATTTTTAAGTTTAGTGTTTTCTTGTTTATTTTCTTGTGTTTTTCAAAAATTTATGTTTGATTTTCTAAAAATTTTAAGTTTGGTGTCCTTTTGATGTTCTTGAGTTCTTTGAGTCCTTGAATTTTTGTTCTTTGTGTTCTTGTGTTTCTTCAAAGTGTTCTTGAGTCTTGTATGTGTCTTAATCTTAAAATTTTTAAGTTTGGTGTCTCTTGGTGTTTCCCTCCAAAATTTTCGAAAAACAAGGGTGTTAGATCTAAAAATTTTAAGTTTTGTGTCTTTTGTGTGTTTTTCTCTTTCATCATAAATTCAAAAAAATATCTTTTCTAAATAATTTCCAACCACAATTTTCAAAAATTACTTATACAATTTGTAATTATATTAGTTTCTTGGTATTTTGGGTAATAAATAAAGTACGAGAGTAAAAATGTGTATTTTATAAAAACTGGGGTTATTTTTATAAATATGAAAATAAGTGAGGGTTTCAAATATAATTTTATAAAATATTAAGGTTAAAAATAGAATATTAAAAAGTTCGTGATTTAGAAAGTAATTAATAAAAGTTTAAAAATAAGGTTTTATAAACTAAGTTTTAAGAAAAGATATATATATATATATATATATATTTACCATTTAAATTATTTTATTTATATTGTTGTTATCATTTTATTAAGAATATTTAAGTCAGAGAAGAGCAAACAGAAGAACTCTTAAAAGCTTTATAGGACACAATTATTTTAAGAATCTTATGATTCTTTTTCATAAGACATTAGGGAAAGGCGAGGAAAAAATGTGAAGTTGAATTATGATAAGGAATTAAAAGATTGACGAAACGAAGAGAGAAAGAAAAGAAGTAAGAAGATAAAAGAGAAAGATGACAAAGAAAAGAAAAGAAAAAGAACAAAAATAGAAGGATGTATTAAGTAAAAAAAACCTCTGCTACAGGAGAGTAAAGAGCAAACATTAAAAATATCTAAAGAACCTCTACCACAGGAGAGTAGAGAATAGAAAAGAAAAGAAAGAAAGAACGAAAAGAAAAGGAGATAAGCAGAGAAATTGTTTGGCACTGAGAACGAGCTGAGATGATTGTTTACATGTTGAAAACGAGCAGAGATATGGTGGTGAGTCCACCGAGATTTGCTTTTCAAAGATACATCGGCCAATCCAGAGGATGGTTCAACCTGTAAGACAGAGGTTGCTTACAGAGGTTATCAATACATACATTGGCCAAAGAGAGCCTCACCTGTAAGACCGAAGTTGCTTACAGAGGTTATGTTTGCATACATCGGCTCAAGAGAGTCGCATCTATAAGACAGAGGTTGCTTACAGAGATTATGACACTGAAAACTAAACTCAGACAAAGGTTTATGAGTTACGTCGGGAGCAGGTCAAAATTGACAGATGATATCATTACCTGCACTAGGGATAGACATGCATCATTTTTGTTTGCGCATATTCATTTGCGATTGTGTTTTCTACGATTATATGTGTGCTTGTGTTTGATTTCTGTGTTCTATAACTGTTGAATTGGATCATACTTTGTTGACTGTTATTGCTGACCAAGTATATATAATCTTCTATACTCCCTGACCATACTAAGAACTCCCCAGTTCTTATCCCCTATTTTCACCCCCTTTCAGCTACACGTGCGAAGATTTAGTGTGGAGCTATAGGAGTATAGAAGATTATATTCACGAGTTAAGTTGTTAGAATTTATTTTTCCCTCGTCGTTTTTTAGTTTTTAGAGGGGTAGGATTTGTTTATGAGTCTTGAAATAAGCCTATGTATTTATTTAATGCTTTGTGAATATATATATATATATATATATTATTGTGATTAAATAGTTTAAAGTACAGACTCATCATTTTCTGAAATAAAACTTCAGTTTGTATTCACGAAGGCTCAATATTAAAAAATTATAGTATATAATAAGAAGGGTTAGAGGCAAGTAATGCCTAAATTTTTAGTACGATCATGAGGTGCTAAAAGCTAGGGAGTTACAAATTGCAAATCCTAGAAAGCATGATTAGAGGAGACTTGAGTGATTAAACCTTAAACACCGAGCGATTAGAGTGTATACACATCCGGTGAGGGATTCGATTACTCAATTCTATGTCTCCGCCCCTATTTTATGTTTTCTTGCAAGTTGCTTCATTTCATTTTGAAATTCGAATCAATTCTTTGGATTATGATTGCGTTGAAATATTTCTTTGTTTATCCCTATATGTCTATATGCTTACTAGAAAATTTGGTTGTTTGTTTTTGCTAATTCAATAGGACATTATGGTATAGATAGAAATAGATAGCATTTAGTATACTTGCTTGCATATAGATAGTTGCATTGAATAAGTTGTTTGCCCTATGATCTTTCTCTTTGTTTGTGATTAGCATGAGGACATGCTATTGTTTAAGTGTGGGAGAATTGATGAATCCATATTTAATGATAAATTTTGGCTTGAATTAGATGGATTTCACCACATAAACCCATGCTTATTCACTAAAATAGCATACTTTTGTGTTTTCTCTCTAAATTGCACCTAAATATGAAAACATGTGTTTTTGTGCTTAAATTGATCAATTTAATTTTACTTTTATTTCATTCAATGCCGTGAGTTTTATTAAGTGATTTTAGGTCAATTAGGCAAGAATGGTTTGGTAGAAGTGGAAGAAAGCATGCAAAAGGGGAGAACACATGAAGAAAATAAAGGAGAAGCACACACTCAAGCGTGCGTACACATAACCTCATGTGCCTAAACACAAGATGGAAATCAGTTAGTGTGTGTACGCTCACAACCTTGTGCGTATGCACAAGTCTCGGCGCGTGACTTCATTAATGAAGCACGTGGCTCGCGATTTTGGGGGCCTCTTGCCCCAATTTTTGAAGTTTTGAAGCTGATTGGAGTGCTATATCAAAAGGACATCATTTTATATCAAAAGGAGGCCACATTATATACCATTACAACATTATTAGGAGTAGGAGTAGGAGTAGTGTAGAGTGTTTTCTTCCAAATTCTCTCTTAGGTTTTAATTAGGGTTCATAGTAGCAATCTACATTATCAAATTTTGATGTTGAATTTCAGTTTACCACTTTTGTAATTACTATTTAATTTCCTCTTTAATTGCATCACATTTACTCTTGTTCCCTTATAATAGAAGTTATTTTGTTAGTTTGCTCAATTTTGATTTCTATAATATTTTATTGATGATTTTGATGTTTGATAGTTTATATATGTTTGATTGATTTTCTATTGTTGATATTGTGCATAGTTTGGTTATAGTTTTCATTTTCTCTTGTAATTTGTCATGTTTTGCTTTATTTCCCACCAAGTATTTGTGAAAATGTCAATTATGGATTTTGAGTAGATTTTCACTCCTTGGCTTGGGAAATGAGTCCCTGGGATACTAGAATCATAATGTTCGACATTTAGTGGTAATGTTTGGGTTGTTAGTTGACTCTTATTTCCACTAACACTAGATTTTTACTAAGTTAAATAGTAAGTTAGCTAGGACTTATGGATTAAGGTCAATTATGCTTACTTGACTTACTCCTCGCTGTTAGGGGTTGACGAAGTGAGATTAACTCATCATAATTGCCGTAGTTGTGGTTATGACAAGGATAGGATTCCTTAATTCTCATTCCCAAGTCAAGGCTCTTTTATACATTACATTTTCACTAGTTTTGACGTTATCTCCTTTTAATTTGCATTAATTGTCTTTTGATCCATTGTTAGTTCATTTATTCTTTAGTTCTTTTAATTTTCAGTTCCATGATTGAGAAAACCCCCGCATTTCACAACCAAGAGTGTGCATGCCAAATTGCATAGTCCGGGAAAAGACGACCCATGATTTAAAACTCCCGGTTTATATTTGTTTTGGATTGTGGCAATCCTTTTAATTAAATTTTGATGTGGGGAATTGATTTGCCGGTTTGGAATGTGCTATCAACGAAACACTTATTTTCTATTGAGAAATTCTAAGCCGGCACAAATTTTCATTCATCACTTAACTAGGAAGAAAAGTGAAGAAATATACATACATAAAGAGTGGAATCTCAAAAGATATAGAATATCAAGATCCAAGCTCGACCTGTGAAGCCAAGGCCGGCCGAAGAATATATATATATATATATATATATCCCAAAAAAGTATCCCAAAACAGACAACTAACAACCTGTTTCTCCAAACTGCCTCTAAGAAGGACAAACATAAAATATATACAAGGAGAGTCTAAGTACATAATATAAACACAAAATAAAACAATCCCAAAAGCCCGACTTCGCTTGCACAAGAACTTCCAGAATGCTCACTGAGGTGCATCTCGACCTGCATCTGAAAAATAGCAGAAATATGTATGGAATGAAAATCGGGGGTTTTCAGCATGGTAAAGGTGCCAACGTGAATAATATATAAGGTCATGGGAAAGTCAGAGGCAATCCTAGAACTTCGACACTCAAATTTAAACTTAAAGAAGTGAACTAAACCATAAATTTAGGGGAGTTGTCTAAGGTATTCAAATTCTAATCCTAACTCTAACTCTACTATTTACTTCCTTCTCCTCCGAAACTCCAAAACACTGGTAGAACTACCCTCATCACTCCTCTACCAGAAGGGATCTCTCAGTTGTATAGACATTCAATACAGACAAAGAAATCACAGATAGAATGCACCTACAGCAGGTATACCATATAGCAAATAAGCATAGATAATTAAATCGAAAAACCCAAGTAATACACACACTCAAACAAAACAGACAAATGCATATGATGTATGCCCGCCCTATGGCTGATGATATCATCTGTCAGTTATATAGCCAAACCTGACATGTCTGGTAGCTAACCTTGGACAGTCTCTTCTGATGCATGTGCATCTTTAGTAGTTTTTAGTTGTTATTTCTTTAAATATTGGTAGTGATTTAGTGTTTTTATTAGGAATTCCATGTTTTTAATCTATGTTCTTAGTATTTCTTTCCTTAAATTCAGGATAGAGAGTTGCCTTTACTTTAAATGATATTTTTGGTGCTTTGATAAATGCTTTTTGGAGTTGTTTTGTGCTTTGATAAGTGTAGAAAATGAAACAAGAATCAAAAGAACAAAAGAGCAAGCTAAGGACACGCTTTGGAACCTTAGGCCATACTTTGAAAGTGTGGCCCTTGAAAAAAGCATAGCCCAAGAAGCCAACATGGGAAAGAGCCACCAATGGTAACACAGAGAGCAAGTGTGCATGGTGTGGGAACTAAAGTGTCTCTGGCATGCCTTGGAAGTGGCACACTGGGCCAACTTCCTAGAGGACGTCCCAAGCTTCTTCAACTCTGGTGTGTCTCTGGCGTGTCTGGGAAGTGGCACACTTGGCCAACATCTCAGAGGACATCCTAAGCTTCTTCAACAATGGCATGTCTCTGGCGTGTCCCTGGAGCTATAAGAATCACACACCTTTGAGCCTTATTATTCTCAAACATGGCATGGGAGCTGGTATGCCTGGGAAGTGGCACGCTGGACCAACTTTCCAGAGAGAAATTATCCTCATCTTAGCGAGCACTATGGCATGTGAATGGCGTGGCCAACACCACACGCCCACATAACTCAAATCATGTTCATCTTGGGCGTGCAAAGGGCGTCGCACCAAAGTGGCACGCTGGGCCAGTTTCATAGAGTTATCACAAAGGCGTGCCAAAGGTGTGGTACCAAAGTGGCACACCGAGCCATCCTTACAAAGTCTTCATTTTAGGCATGCCACCAAAATGGCACTTGCATGGCACGCCACTCAACATCAATGCAATTTACAATCTTAGGCCCATTATCCGTGAAGAAAAAGACTTATTTTCAAGAAAGAGAATAAGGAGTTAGTTAGAATGGTAATTTTGGTGTAAGTTGAATAAGAATCCAGATTGGCACTTTGGGAGTTAAGAGTAGTATACAATTATGTGGATTTTATAAACCACAAACTATTGGCAAGTGCACTGGGTCGTATCAAGTAATACCTTAGGTGAGTGAGGGTTATTCCCACGAGGATCAAAGGATCAAGCAAACAATGGTCAATTAATTATTCTAGTCAGACAATCAAGAATGACGGTTTTCAAAAACAATTGCATAAAAATAATAAATTTATTAAAGGCAGTCGTAAGTAATTGAGAGAAAAATATGCTTCAAAAGAGTTAAGGTTTCAGAGATATTGAAACTTTTGAAAAAATATTTTTCACTTTTCACCTTGATCAAACAATGATGTTTCTATGGAAAATCATAAGCAATTAAACTCCAATTCCTTGGTAATTTAATTTCTCTAATACTAATCAATTATCAATTTCTTGATTAATTAATTATGACAAGAGGTAAAGAACGTTCACTGATTTAAAAATCACACAATTCTCAAGAACCAAACTTGCTTGATTCGATGTCACGTATCAAGTCTGGTAGCACGAATCCCTACACCTTTGTACTGTTGTACCAGCAAGTGCACTGGGTTGTCCAAGTAATACCTGAGTGAGTCAAGGTCGATCTCACGAGGATTGTGGTTTGAAGCAAGCTATGGTTATCCTACAGGTCTTAGTCAGGCAGATGAAAGAGTAGGAGATGATGGTATGTTATTTTTAATTGCATAAAAAGGAATAAATAAAAAGGGTAATTAGAACTCAGAAGTTGCGTAAACTATGAAAAGAGAATGGTAAAACTTTGGAGTTGCTTAGCCTTTCTGAATTAACTCTGGTAGTACTATCTTCTCTACTTGTGAGTGATTTCTTCTATGGCAAGTTGTATGTGATCGACGCCATGGGCCGTGGTCATTGATCTCCTCTGCTACAGATTGAACGCCATTGGCCGTGGTCACCCAATCTAACGAAGGGTGAAGCGCTAGCAAGTCATTCTCCTGGTGATCTTACTTAAAGCGCCACAGACAAGGTCAAATCTTCCGGATCAGAGAATGCTGCTTCTTTGGATTCTAGCCTATATCACGGAGACCCTAATCTCCCCAGAAATTTGGCTGAACTGGTGTCTCAAGAAGTCCCCAATGAAGTCGTGGATTAACCGTCTGAGAGGTGTATAAACATAGCTGTTGGCCCGTGCTTTCCAGTCACGTATTCACACGAACCCAAGTAGATGCGGGTTTTTGTCAGGCACGTTCGTCTTAGTGTGATAAACAGAGCTGATTGTTTGATCATCCTATTCACCACGTTGAAGAGCGGATATACATCTTAGAAATAGATTAAACACAGATCGGAGAAGAAATAGTAATACCTTTATTAATTCATAGGACTCAGTAGGGCTCCTCTCCTTAAACTAGGAGGTTTAAAAACTCATATTGAAGTAAAATATAGAGTAAAACGTGTATGATGGTAAAAATGATGTAAAAGTCCCTGAATAACATGAATTAAATCCCTTAAATACTAAACTAATGACTAGTAAGGGTAAAACAGTCTTTTTAGTGCTAAAATCCACTTTTGGAGCCCACTTGGTGAGTGTTTGGGCTGAGCTTTAATGAGAGCCATGTGCTATGAGGTCTTTTGGGCATGGAACACCAGCTAGGGAGTCCTTTCTGGGCGTTTGGACATTGGGCTCTGCTCTTTGGGCACTTCATGCCAGAAAAGGGGCAGGAAGCTAGCGTTGGACGCTAGTTTTGCGCCTTCTAATCCGAAACAATGTATGAACTACTATCCATTGCTGGAAAGCTCTGGAAGTCAGCTTTCCATAGCCATTAAGAACGCTCCATTTGGACTTTTGTAGCTCCAGAAAATCTCTTTCGAGTGCAAGGAGGTTAGATCTGGACAGCATCTGCAGTGCTTTCTTTGTCTCTAAATCAGACTTCTGCTCCCGCTCCTCAAATTCAGCCAGAAAATACCTAAAATGGTACAAAATCACAAAAACTCAAAGTAGAATCCAAAAATGTGAATTTAACACTAAAACCTATAAAACTTAATAAAAACTAAATAAAACCTATTAAAAACTACATGAAAGCTATGCCAAAAAACGTATAAAATATCCACTCATCACAACACCAAACTTAAATTGTTGCTTGTCCCCAAGCAACTAAAATAAAATAGGATGAAAAGAAGATTAGGATGCAATAAATATCTGAGTTTCCAATGAAGCTCAGTTTCAATTAGATGAGTGGGACTTAGTAGCTTTTTGCTTCTGAATCGCCTTGGCATCTCACTATCCATTGAAAATCAGAATGGCTGGCATCTTTAGGAACTTAGAATCCAGATGATATTATTGATTCTCCTAGTTAAGCTCTTTTTGATTCTTGAACACAGCTTTCAGAGTCTTGGCCGTGACCCTAAGTACCTTGTTGTCCAATATTACCACCGGATACAATAATGCCCACAGACACTTTAACTGGGTGAACCTTTTTAGATTGTGACTCAGCTTTGCTAGAGTCCCCAGATAGAGGTGTCCAGAGTTCTTAAGCACACTCTTTTTGCTTTGGACTACGACTTTAACCGCTCAGTCTCAAGTTTTTCACTTGATACCTTCACACCACAATCACATGGTTAGGGACAGCTTGATTGAGTCGCTTAAGCCAGGATTTTATTCCTTTAGGCCTTCCTATCCATTAATGCTCAAAGACTTGGGATCCTTTTTTACCCTTGCCTGTTGGTTTAAAGGGTTATTGGCTTTTTCAATCTGCTCTCCTTTTCCTGCATTTTTGGGCAGTAATGGATTTTTCTGCTTTTTATTTTTTTTCTTTTTTTCTTTTCGCGTGCATATAATTTTTTCTTTTGCAACATGATTTTTCTTTTTGCTGCTTTTACTTGCTTCAAGAATCAAATTTTTTAGATTTTTCAGATTATCAATAATATTTTTCCTTTTCCCTTATTCTTTCAATAGCCAGCATGATGCACCACTATTTCGTGGTACATTTTGTGCTTAATTAAGTGGATTTTATCCACTATTCTCACATTTATTCATGGAATTCACATGTTTTACACTTTCCTTCCTAATTTTGTGCTATGATTGAAAACATGCTTCTTTGGCCTTAAATTTGCTAGCTTTAATCCCCTCTTATTACCATTCAATGCTGTGATATGTATGTTAAGTGTTTTCAGGGTTTACAAGGTAGGAATGTCTTAGAGGATGGAAAAGAAGCATGCAAAAGTGGAAGAAATATAAGAAGTTGAAGGAATTGCTAAGCTGTCCAGCCTGACCTCTTCGTACTAAATCGACCATAACTTGAGCTACACAGGTCCAAATGAGGCGGTTCTAGTTGCATTGGATAGCTAACATCCGGGGCTTCAAAATGATATTTAATTTGCCATTGTTGCCATGCTGTTAGGTGACGCACATGCGTGAATCACGCGTACGCGTGACCTGGCGAAAGTTCAATCCACGCGTACGCGTGGATGACGTGTACGCGTGACAGAGCCACGTACTAGACGTATCAAAAATTGTTGAGGGCGATTTCTAAGCTGTTTTTGACCCAATTTTTGGCCCAGAAAACACGGATTAGAGGCTACAGAGTGGGGGAATCAACACATTCATTCATACACTTCTCATTATTCACAATTTGGGTTTTAGATGTAGTTTTCTAGAGAGAGAAGCTCTCTCCTCTCTCTAGGTTTTAAGATTTCTCTTAGTTTAGGTTTATTTTTTCTCAATTCCAGGTTCAATGTTCCTTTAATTTAGTTTCTCTTCTACTTTTATTTGTCTTAGTATTCTAGTTTATCTATTTCCCCTATTGATTACTTTATGTTGCTATTTGGTTTATGAATTCTCATGTTTAATTTGATTTTCTATTTAATGCAATTTGAGGTATTTCAGATTTATGATTGCTTTCTTTAATTTATATTATTGATGCTTTCAATTTAAGTTAGATTTTTATTCTTTTGGCTTTGGTTGAGTAATTGGTGACACTTGAGTTATCAAACTCTTTTGTTGAGTGATAATTGGAATTTGCTAATTGATTTGGATCCCTCTAAAGCTAGTCTTTCCTTAGGAGTTGACTAGGACTTGAGGAATCAAATTGATCCGTCCACTTGACTTTCCTTTATTCGGTAAGGGTTAACTAAGTGGGAGCAATAGATAATTCTCATCACAATTGATAAGGATAACTAGGATAGGACTTCTAATTCTCATACCTTGCCAAGAGATTTCTTAATTATTAGTTTATTTTCTTGCCATTTACATTCCATGTTCAACCTTTCAAAAACCCAAAAATATACTATCTCATAACCAATAATAAACACACCTCTCTGCAATTCCTTGAGAGACGACCCGAGGTTTAAATGCTTCAGTTTAATTTTATTGGGTTTGCTTAAGTGACAACCAAGTTTTTGTATAAAAGGATTCTTTGTTGGTTTAGAAACTATACTTTCAACGAGAATTTATTTGTGAAACTCTTTACTAGCAAAATTTCGTTCATCATAGCATCATAAAATTCAACTTCAAATACACAATGTTTATTCATGCATTTAGAAACTAAAGCAACGCCACCACATAAAAATAATTTAACTATTCTTTATTTGAAAGCTCGAAAATTTACGCATCTTTATTTCTTCTAAAAAAATCTACTATTTTATTCATGTTTAATGATGATAAGGGGAATAATTTATAGCTAATTGGAAAAATAAAAATTAATTAATTGCTACTAATGCTTATATAACTCTAAAAATTAAAAGACCTAAAATAAAAATAAAAATAAAAACTTAAATGCAACTAGTGATCATGCAACTCTAAATTAGGATGGAAATACGTGAGACAGGAATAGGAATAGTCACAGAGTTAAAACTCAACAACCTTCAGTTTGGGGAACGTTGGTTTCTTCAGGATGTGGGGTGCATGGCTCTTCAACTTGTGGGGCAGTGGGCTCTTCAGGGGAGAGCTTCTGGCATTTCAGCTCCTCCAGCTCACGCCCTTGCTTCTTCTGCTCTTTTATCAGTTTGCAAATCATGCTAGTCTGATCATTTCGCTCCTCTCTGAGCTGATCCAATGTGCTCTGTAAGTGAATTACAGACGCCTTCAGCTATTCCCAATACTCCATTGAAGGGATCTCTTGGGAAGGCTCAGGTGCCTTCCTCTTAGGGTGATCATCTTCTATCTTGGAGCTCTCCATCACCTGCTTGGTGATTGGTTTTTTCACTGGAATAAAGTTGTCCACTTGGTGATTGGTTTTTTCACTGACATAGGCGAAAGATGAGATTTGGATAAGCCAGCATAGCCTTGGTGGACCCTTTGTTTGCTAGCTTATAAATCTCACGGGAGATTATTTGGTGGACTTCCACCTCATTCCTCATCATGATGCAGTGAATCATCACAGCTCTTGAAATGTTGACTTCAGAGCGGATATCTGTGGGGAGTATAGAACGCCCGATGAAGTCTAGCCATCCTCTAGCAGCAGGCTTGAGGTTCGCCCCTTTTAGCTGGCTTGGCTCCCCTTTTGTATTCTCAATCCATTGAGTTCCGGGAAGGCATATGTCCTATAGGACTTGATCCAACTTTTGGTTGGCTACAACCCTTCTGTTGTATGACTCACGGTCATCTTGTTGCAGAGGTAGTTTGAAGATCTCTCTCACCCTATCCAGGTGAAAATACATGGTCTTCCCTCTGACCATGGTGCGAAAAGTATGGAAGGTTGTTCCATATTTCTTTTGCTTATCTGTCATCTACAGATTTGCATAGAATTTCTGGATCATGTTGTATCCAACATTTAATTTGGGATTACTTAGAATCTCCCAGCCTCTCCTTCAAATCTGCTTTTGGATCTCCGGGTATTCTTCTTCTCCAAGGTTGAATCCCACCTCAGGGATTACTAGCCTTTTGCTCATTATCTTATGATAATTTTTTTCATGTTGCTTGGTAAGGAATCGAACAGGTTTGAAAAAAAATGTTGAGTTATCTTCTTTCTTGTTCTTTTGGATGGCCTTGCCACTTTTTGGAGACATAGGATTGAATTATTGATGAGAGAACAGGGCTCTTGCTACACCAAACTTAAAAATTTACTCATCCTCGAGCAAAAGTAAGAAAGGAAGAAGAAAAAAAGAGAATAGAAGAAGAAAAAGAAGAGAGAATTCGAATGAGAGGTGGTGAGTGAGGGAGAGGGGCACGGACATGCATATATAGGGAGGGGGGAGGGATTTTCCAAAATAATCATAAAAAAAGAAAAAGATAGAAAAAGATAAGATGTTAAATTTAAAAGATAAGAAAAGATTTAAAGAAGATAGAAAAGGCACTAAAGACAAGATATGAAGTATGAAAAAGATTTAAAAAGTTTAATAAAAGATATGAACAAGACAAGAAAAGATTTTGAAAGATTTTAAAAACAAGTTGTAAAAGATACGAAATTTTGAAAAGGATTTGAAAAATTTTGAAAAAAAATGTTTTAATTTTGAAATCAAATTGACATTGAGGTATTTGAACAAAATTTGATATAAAAATTAAAGAATTTTTTAATTTAAATTGGATGATGATGAGTTGAATCAAGATAGGATTGAAAAATTGAAGTTACCACCATGCTGCCATGCTGGCATTTAACGCCAGAGTAGTGCTCCCTCTTGGGCGTTAAACGCCCAGTCAGGTTCTCTTGGCTGGCGTTTAACGCCAGGATTGCTACCTTTATGGGCATTTGAATGCCCAAATACCTACCCTATTCAGTTTGCTGTTCTACATCATTCTGTCTCTGTCTAAGCACTGTTCATGATGACTAACATTAAAACTAACTTAAAACATAATCAAAACTAATTAACAAGAAAATTTAATTAAAATAGAAGTAATTAAAGAATGAATAACATAGAAGGAATCATTGGGTTGCCTCCCAACAAGCACTTCTTTAATGTCTTTAGCTGGACTTCACTGTACTTAACTTAGTAACAGTGTTGAGCCTCCTGGGTCTATATCTCCTTCAAGGTAATGTTTGACCCTTTGTCCATTGATAGTAAACCTTTTTTCTTTACCTTGAAGCTCTATGTGCCCGTAAGGTGATACACTAGTAATCACAAATGGTCCTGTCCAACGGAATTTAAGTTTCCCAGGGAACAGTTTGAGTCTTGAGTTGAAGAGTAGGACTTTTTCTCCTGGTTCAAAGACTTTGGAAGCTAACTTCCTGTCATGCCACCTTTTTGCCTTTTCCTTATAGATCTTTGCATTTTCAAATGCATCTAAGCGGAATTCATCCAACTCATTTAGTTGGAGCAGCTGTTTCTTCTCTACTGCTTTAGCATCAAAGTTGAGGAATCTAGTAGCCCAATAGGCTTTGTGTTCTAGTTCCACTGGCAAATGACAGGACTTCTCATATACCAACTGATATGGTGAAGTTCCAATAGGGGTTTTGGAAGCTGTTATGTATGCCCACAAAGCATCATCAAGCTTTCTAGCCCAATCCTTTCTAGAGGCACTTATTGTCCTCTCTAGGATTCGCTTTAGTTCTCTATTTGAGAGTTCATCTTGCCCATTCATTTGGGGATGGTATGGTGTTGCTACTTTATGGAGAACTCTGTATCGGCTTAAGATAGAATCCAGCTGTCTGTTGCAGAAATGAGTTCCTCCATAACTGATTAGTGTCCTAAGGAGACCAAATCTACTGAAAATGTTCTTTTGGAGGAACTTCATTACTACTCTAGTGTCATTAGTGGGTGTTGCTATTGCTTCAACCCATTTAGACGCATAATCTACTACCACAAGGACGTAGATGTTTGAATATGAAGGCGGGAAGGGTCCCATGAAATCTTTGCCCCATACGTCAAACAACTCGATCTCTAGGATTCCTTGCTGAAGCATGTTGTGACCATGGGGGAGATTTCTAGCCCTCTGACAACTGTCACAGTTACAGACGAATTCTCTAGAATCTTTAAAGAGAGTAGGCCAGTAAAAGCCACTTTAGAGGACTTTATTGGCTATCCGCTCACCTCCAAAGTGTCCTCCATAGTTTGAACCATGGCAATACTATAGAATTCTCTGTGCCTCTTCTTCAGACACACAACATCGGATTATTTCATCCGAGCATCTCTTAAAGAGATATGGATCATCCCATAGGTAATATTTTGCATCATGCATGAGTTTCCGGGCTTACTGCCTGTTAAACTCCTTGGGAATGAACCATATAGCCTTGTAGTTTGCAATGTCTACAAACCAAGGTATTGTCTGGATGGCATAGAGTTGCTCATCTGGAAAGGATTCAGTTATATCAGTGGAGGGAGAAGAAGTCCCTACTACTGGCTCAATCCGGGACAAGTGATCAGGCACCTGATTCTCTGTCCCTTTTCTGTCTCTAATTTCTATATCATACTCTTGCAGGAGTAATACCCATCTTATAAGTCTGGGTTTAGAATTCTGATTAGTGAGTAGATACTTTAGAGCAACATGGTTAGTATAAATAATGACCTTAGATCCTACTAGGTAGGATCTAAACTTGTCAATGGCATAAACCACTGCAAGTAGCTCCTTTTCTGTAGTAGTGTAATTTTTCTGTGCATCATTTAATACGCGACTAGAATAATAAATGACATGCAGAAGCTTGTCATGTCTCTGACCTAGGACTGCGCCAATTGCATGATCACTTGCATCACACATTAGCTCAAATGGCAAGTCCTAGTTAGGTGCAGAGATGATAGGAGCAATGACAAGCTTGGCTTTCAGAGTTTCAAAGGCATACAGGCATTCTTCATCAAAGACGAATGGAACATCAGTGGCTAAGAGATTACACAGGGGTTTGGTGATTTTAGAAAAATATTTTATGAACCGCCTGTAGAATCCTACATGTCCTAGGAAACTTCTGATTGCCTTGACATTAGTAGGTGGAGGGAAGCGTTCTATTACTTTCACCTTAGCTTGATCCACCTCTATTCCCTTATTTGAGATCCGATGCCCAAGAACAATGCCTTCAGTCACCATGAAGTGGCATTTTCCCAGTTTAGAACTAGGTTTGTTTCTTAGCATCTTTTCAGGACCAGGGTCAGATGATCAAGACAGGAGTCAAATGAGTCACCATAAACAGAGAAGTCATCCATGAATACTTCAAGAAATTTCTCTACCATATCAAAGAAGATGGATAACATGCATCTTTGAAAGGTGGCAGGCGCATTGAACAGGCCAAATGGCATTCGTCTATAGGCGAACACGCCAGATGGACATGTGAATGCTGTCTTCTCTTGATCTTGTCGATCTATTGCTATTTGATTGTACCCAGAATATCCATCTAGGAAGCAATAAAAAGCATGACCTGCTAGTTTTTCTAGCATTTGGTCAATGAAGGGTAAAGGAAAGTGGACTTTCCTGGTGGCGTCATTGAGTCTTCTGTACTCAATGCACATATGCCACCCTATGATTGTCCTTTTAGGAATAAGCTCATTCTTTTCATTATGAACCACTATCATCCCTCCCTTCTTAGGGATAACTTGGACAGGAGTCACACAGGGGCTATCAGAAATGGTATAAATGATCCCAGCCTCATAGAGCTTAGCAACTTCCTTCTACACTACTTCCTTCATAGCTGGATTCAATCGCCTTTGTGGTTGCACCACTGGTTTGGCATTATCCTCCAGCAGGATTTTATGCATGCATCGGGCTGGGCTAACGCCCTTAAGGTCACTTATAGTCTACCCAAGGATAGTCCTATGTGTTTTAGGCACTTGAATTAGTGCTTTTTCTTCCTGTGGCTCTAGTGCAGACCTTATGATCACATGATAGGTATCTCCCTCTCCCAGAAATGCATATTTGAAGGAGGAAGGTAATGGCTTAAGCTCAAGCTTTGGAGGCTTCTCCTTTTCCTTAGAGGTTTCCAGAGGTTCCTCTGAATCAGGCTGCGTATCATCAAGGATATCATCTAGCCCTTCCTTGAGGCTTTCAGCCATGTTGACCTCTTCCACCAGGGAATCAATGAGGTTAATTCTCATGCATTCCTCAAGAACGTCTGGATGCTACATAGCCTTGACAGCATTTAGTATGAACTTTTCCTCATTGACTCTCAGGGTTACTTTTCCTTTTTCAACATCAATGAGGGTCTGTCCTGTAACTAGGAAAGGTCTCCCTAGAATAAGGGATGCACTCTTGTGTCCTTCCATGTCCAATACCACAAAGTCAGTGGGAAAAGCAAAGGCTCCAACCCTGACAATCATGTCTTCAATTACCCCTGATGGTATCTTAATAGACCCATCATCCAGTTGAAGGCATATGCGGGTTGGTTTGACTTCATCAGTCAAACAAAGCTTCTTTATTAGTGAAGCAGGTATTAGGTTGATGCTTGCTCCAAGGTCACATAGACCTGTCCTTGACAAGCATCACCTAGAGTGCATGGTATCATAAAGCTTCCAGGGTCTTTAAGCTTCTCTGGTAAGTTGTTCTGAATGATTACACTACACTCCTCAGTGAGGAGGACTGTTTGTGTCTCTCTCCAATCCTTCTTATGACTTAGAATGTCCTTCATGAACTTTGCATAAGAAGGTATCCGTTCAAGAACTTCTGCAAAAGGGGTCTTTATCTCTAATGTTCTGAGATACTCCACAAAGTGGGCAAACTGTTTATCTCTTTCCTCTTGAGAGAGTTTCTGAGGAAATGGCATCTTAGCCTTATAGTCATCAACCTTGGTTGATTGAGGTCGAATGCCTTGTATGCTGGAATAAGGGTTACTAGCTTGCTTAGGAGGGTTGTTATCAGTGAGTGGCTGACCTCCCTTGCTTGGGCGTTCAACGCCCATGCTGCTGTCCCCTTGGGCATTTGAACGCCCAGTCTCTGCCCTTTCCTGGCGTTCAATGCCAAGAGGGATACCTCTCTGGGCGTTTAAATGGCCAGAGTTATCTTGTGCAGAGACCTGATTATCCTCTATGGGCTTTTCGTTCTTATTATACTGAGGTTGGGTGCTTAAGGTTTTCCCACTCCTCAGTTGAATAGCCTGGCATTCATCTGTTATCTGCTTAGATAATTGTTGCCTTGTTTGACTTAACTGGGCTTCTGCATTCCTGTTAGAAGCCTAAGTTTCTTGCAGAGCCTCTTGCAGTTCCAGTATTTGCTGGCCAAGGGTGTGCAGTTGCTGAGTCAATAGGCCATCCTGCTTTGGAGGGTTAAGTTCAGCAGCTACTGCCTTAACCTCTCCTTTTATAGAGGCCTCAGGGGATGAGTACAGATGCTAATTAGTGGCAACTATCTCAATAAGCTCTTAAGCCTCTCCAATGGTCTTTCTCATGTGTATGGAACCACCAGCAGAGTGGTCCAAAGACATTCTAGCCATGTCTGAAAGCCCATAGTAGAAGATGTCTAACTGTGCCCATTCTGAAAATATTTCAATGGGACATTTTCTTAGCATCCTCTTATATCTCTCCCAGGCATCATAAAGAGATTCACTATCTCCTTGTTTGAAGCCTTGGATGTCCAGCCTCAGCTGGATAATCTTTCTTGGGGGGAAGTATTGGTTTAAAAACTTGTCCACTAACTATTTTCAAGTTTTTAAACTAGCTTTAGGCTAGTTATCCAACCATCTTTTTGCTTGGTCCTTTACAGCAAAAGAAAAAAGCAATAATCTGTAGACATCTTGGTCTACTCCCTCACTGTTTACTGTGTCAGCAATCTTTAAGAAATCTGCCAGGAATTCTATAGGTTCTTCCTGAGGAAGCCCAGACTACTGGCAATTTTGCTGCACCAGAGTAAGAAGTTGAGGGTTGAGTTCAAAGCTACTAGCTCTGATGTGAGGTATGCTGATACTTCTTCCATAGAAGTCAGCAGAGGGATTTGTATAAGATCCCAGAGTTCTCTTGAACTCTTCATTCCCACTTGGGTTCATGATTAAGAAAGGTAGAAGATGAAGAAGGAAGAAGATAGAGGGAGTAAAAGAAGAGATAGATGTAGAGAAGATAAAAAATAATTAAAATATTTTTTTATTTTATTTATTTAGTTAAACTGAAATTAAAATTAATTAATTAAAAAGAATTTAATTCGAAAAAGAAAAGAGAAGAGTAGAGGAGTTAGTTAGGAAATTTGAAACAAAAGAGAGAGAAGATAAACAATTAATTAAAAAGAAATTTGAATTTGAGATTTGAAAATTAAAATTAAAATTTTGAATTTTGGAATTGAAAATTGAATTTTGAAATTTGGAATTTGAATTTTTAATTTTTGAAAAAGATTTGAATTTTGAATTTTGAATTTTGAATTTGAAATTTGAAATTTGAATTTTGAATTTTGAAATTTTGAAATTTGAAATTTTAATTTCGAAATGAGATAAGATAAGATTTTTGAAAAAGATATGATTTTTGAAAAAGATAAGATTTTTAAATTTGAAAAAGATTTGATTTTTGAAGATTTGAAAACTAAGATAAGATAAGATAAAAAAATTTAAAATCAAAATCTGAATTTTTATTTAAAAATTTCGAAAATTACTTAAAATATAAGGTAGAGATGATATTTTTTATTTTTGAAATTAATAAGGAAAGAGAAAAACAAGTAAAAGATACAAAACTTTAAATTTTTAGATCTAATGCCCCAAGTTTTCGAAAATTTTGGAGGGAAACACAAAGGAACACCAAACTTAAAAATTTTAAGATCAAAACAAAAGAAAACGCCAAGAACACTTTAAAGACTAACAAGAATACAAAGAACAAAAACTCAAAGACTCAAAGAACACAAGAACATAAAAAGGACACCAAATTTAAAATTTTTAGAAAACCAAAACACAATTTTTGAAAATCAAAAGAAAAATAAACAAGAAAACACCAAACTTAAAGATTTGACACAAGATTTAACTAAAAAAAATATTTTTGAAAATTTTTTTGAAAGAAAGCTTTGAAGAAAACGAAGAATTCAATAAGAACAAGAATACATTACTCAAATAAAGAACAAAATTTAAACAAAGAAAAGAAAAATATCTTTGAAAAGAGTTTGAAATGTTTTTAGAATTTTTTTCAAAAAATAAGAGAAAAAAATAAAAATAAAAGAGTCAAACAAAAAAATAGAAAGTTATATTCTTGCAAAAATCAAAGACAATACCTGATCTAGGGAGCAAGACAATCCGTCAGTTTGTCCAAACTCAACAATCCCTGGCAACGGCGCCAAAAAATTGGTAACACGAATCCCCACACCTTCGTACTATTGTACCAGCAAGTGCATTGGGTCGTCCAAGTAATACCTGAGTGAGTCAAGGTCGATCCCACGAGGATTGTGGTTTGAAGCAAGCTATGGTTATCTTGCAGGTCTTAGTCAGGAAGATAAAAGAGTAGAAGATGTTGGTATGTTATTTTTAGTTGCATAAAATGGAATAAATAAAAAGGGTAATTAGAACTCAGAAGTTGTGTAGACTATGAAAAGAGAATGGTAAAGGTTTGGACTTGCTTAGCCTTTCTGAATTAACTCTGGTATTAGGGGTGTTCACGGTGCAGTTTCGTTCGGTTTTTTAGAGAAAAGTCATCTGATCTAATAGTTTAATTAAACTGTGGTTCGATTTAGTTCAGTTTTTTTCTCAAGACCATCCGAACCAAACCAAACCAATTAAAATCAGTTTGGTTTGGTTCAGTTTGTTCGGTTTTTTCAATCAACTCAAAGAAAAGCCTGCCATAACATTTCACAAAATTATAACATTAAAATTATCTAACACAAATACGCAATAACTAACAAAAGTCTTGATTCAATAAAATTCAACGACAAAAGAAATTAAAATAAATGAAACTCAGAATCACAATTTCACAAACATGTCAAGGAATTCCTAAATGTAGTAAAACAAATGAACTAACTCTATTAAATGACACAAAATAACACAAGACTAACAGAAGTGTCATTGCATTATGCAAGAAAATAACACATCTAAAGGTATATTACAAACAATAAAATTCTTCCTTTCTATTTTTAATACCATTATATCAATATATTTAGAAAGTTGAAGACATCTTTCATAATACAAAGAACTTCATAACTTGCAATTGAAATGCACTTTCTCACAAAAAAGGCAGGCAATACATAAATACATTGTGCCTACCTAGTTCTCTTGAAACTAAAAGCCGCAACTGAGACATGTGTAGAAAAACCAAATACCTTCTATTCATCAATTATATTGATTCCAAGTTCTCTTCTTATATCCTGCCAAAGACCAATACCAAGTAATGAATAACAAATATTAGGATTCAACAACAATGAACAATGAACAACAATGAACAAATAATTAAAAAAATAGAATAAAAAATACAACAAAATAAAAAATTACTAGCATTCAGCAACAATGAACAATGAACAACAATCAGCAACAATGAACAAATAATGAACAACAATGAACAACAATCAGCAACAATGAACAAATAGATTGAACAGAAATTGAATACAAATAAATTACAAAATCAACTCAAAACAAGCAAAAAAAATTAAACCCAGCAGCTCAGAATCACAGAATCATAATTATTAATAAATTAAATCACAAAATCAACTCAAAACAAACAACTCAAATTAACAAAATCATTAAACAAGCACAGTAATCATTGGTATTATTAACAAAATTTCAAAACAAGCAAAATAAGTGCAGAAAACCAAAAACCAATTCAGAATCACATAATCACAGAATCAGAATCACAGAATCAGAGAACCACAAAACTTGAACTAAGAAAAATAAGCAAATTTGAACCCAGCAACTCAGAAGCACAGAATCAGAGTTATTAACAAAATCCTAAACAAATCCAGCAACTCAAAATCATAGAAATTATAATTAACAAAATCAAACCCTAACTATTTCATAATTATAAACCCAATATGTCTAATTGCTTCAGATACATAGAAGGAGAGAAAATCAAACCTGAAGTCAAGTGGATGGAAAGAAGGAAGAGCACTGGAAGAAGGCCAACCGGTGGCTGCTGTGTTGTGGGTGGTCAAGCCAGAAACACAGCAGTACTACTATGGGTGGCCTCAAACGGTGCTGCGGGTGGCCAGATCGGTCCTGTTGGTGCCGCTGGGGTGCCGCTGGATGGTGTTGGACTGCTGGGTGGTGTAGTGCCTACGACCGCGAGGGTGGTGCTGGCTGGGGCTGGGTGGTGCTGTCCGCGAAGAGGGGCTGGAAAGAAAGGTCCGGTGGCACTAGGAGAAAGGCTTCGACGGTGCTACGAGGTGGTGGGAGGAAGGGGTTCGCCGGCTGGGGAGGTGCTGCAAGAAGATGGGTTCGCCGCCGGCCTTGGGTTTCTTCGAGTGAGACTGAGAATGAGTGCAGAGAGTGAAATTGAGAGAGTGAGAGTAGAGAGCGGCTAGGTTTACGTTTGGGGGTGGGGGGTTAGGTTAGGTCACGTTAATTGGGGTTTGGGGGTTTTTTTTTTTAGGATTTTGTATAATATCAATTTGGTTCAGTTTTCATTGTCAGAACCGAAAACTGAACCGAACCGTAATAAAAACAACAAAACATATTTTTTTCCATTTTTTTGGTTTTTGATTTGTTTGGTTTTTTGTTTTTTCGGTTAGGTTTGTCGGTTTAGTTCGGTCTGGATCAATTTTGAACAACCCTAGGTATTACTGTCTTCTTTGCTTGTGAGTGACTTCTTCTGTGGCAAGTTGTATATGATTAACGTCGTGGGCTGTGGTCATTGATCTCCTCCACTACAGATTGAACGCCATTGGCCGTGGTCATCCAATCTGACGAAGGGTAAAGCGCTAGCAAGTCATTTTCCTCGCGATCCTACTCAAAGTGCCACAGATAAGGTCGAATCTTCTGGATCAGAGAACGCTGCTTCTTTGGATTCTAGCCTATACCATGGAGAACCTAATCTCCCCAGAAATCACCTAAACTAGTGCCTCGAGAAGTCTCCAATGAAGTCGTGGATTAACCGTCTAAGAGATGTATAAACATAGCTGTTGGCCCGTGCTTTCCAGTCACGTATTCACATGAACCCAAGTAGACACGAGCGTTTGTCAGGCATGTTCGTCTTAGTGTGATGAACAGATCTGATTGTTAGATCATCCTATTCACCACGTTGAAGAGCTGATATACATCTTAGAAATAGATCAAGCACGGATTGGAGAAGAAATAGTAATACTTTTAATAATTCATAGGACTCAACAAGGCTCCTCCCCTCAACCTAGGAGGTTTAGAAACTCATACTAAAGTAAAATACAAAGTAAAATGTGTATGATAGTAAAAATGATGTAAAAGTCCCCGAATAACATGAGTTAAATCACTTAAATACTAAACTAATGACTAGTAAGGGTAAAACAGTATTTTTAGTGCTAAAATCCACTTTTGGGGCCCACTTGGTGAGTATTTGGGCTGGGCTTTAATGAAATCCACGAGCTATGAGGTCTTTTGGGCATGGAACACCAGCTAGGGAGTCCTCTCTGGGCGTTTGGACATTGGCCTCTGCTCTTTGGGCGCTGGACGCCAGAAAGGGGGCAGGAAGCTGGCGTTGGACGCCAGTTTTGGGCCTTCTAATCCGAAACAACCGTGAACTATTATACATTTCTGGAAAGCTCTGAAAGTCAGATTTCTATATCCGTTAAGAATGCTCCATTTGGACTTCTGTAGCTCCAGAAAATCCCTTCCGAGTGCAAGGAGGTCAGATCTGAACAGTATCTGCAGTGCTTTCTCTGTCTCTGAATCAGACTTCTGCTCCCGCTCCTCAAATTCAGCAAGAAAATACCTGAAATGGTACAAAAACACACAAACTCAAAGTAGAATAAAAAATGTGAATTTAACACTAAAACCTGTAAAAACTTAATAAAAACTAAATAAAACCTATTAAAAACTACATGAAAACTATGCCAAAAAACGTATAAAATACCCGCTCATCACAACACCAAACTTAAATTGTAGCTTGTCTCCAAGCAACTAAAAGTAAAATAGGATGAAAAGAATATTAGAATACAATAAATATCTAAGTTTTCAATGAAGCTCAGTTTCAATTAGATGAGTGGGACTTAGTAGCTTTTTGCTTCTAAATAGTCTTGCCATCTCACTATCCATTGAAAATTAGAATGGCTGGCATCTTTAGGAACTTAGAATCCATATGATATTATTGATTCTCCTAGCTAAGCTCTTTTTGATTCTTGAACACAGCTTTTAAAGTCTTGGCCGTGACCCTAAGTACCTTGTTGTCCAATATTACCACCGGATACAATAATGCCCACAGACACTTTAATTGGGTGAACCTTTTTAGATTGTGACTCAGCTTTGCTAGACTCCCTAGATAGAGGTGTCCAGAGTTCTTAAGCACACTCTTTTTGCTTTGGACTACGACTTTAACTGCTCAGTCTCAAGTTTTTAACTTGACACCTTCACGCCACAAGCACATGGTTAGGGACAGCTTGATTGAGCTGCTTAGGTCAGGATTTTATTCCTTTAGGCCCTCCTATCCATTAATGCTCAAAGACTTGGGATCCTTTTTTACCCTTGCCTGTTGGTTTAAAGGGTTATTGACTTTTTCAATCTGCCCTCCTTTTCCTGCATTTTTGGGCCGTAAGGAATTTTTCTGCTTTTATTTTTTTCTTTTTTTTCTTTTTTTTTCGCATGCATATAATTTTTTCTTTTGCAACATGCTCTTTCTTTTTTCTGCTTTTTCTTATTTCAAGAATCAATTTTTTAAAATTTTTCATATTATCAATAATATTTTTCCTTTTTCCTTATTCTTTCAAGAGCTAGCATCATAAAATTCAACTTCAAATACGCACTATTTATTCATGCATTCAGAAACTAAAGCAATGTCACCACATCAAAATAATTTAACTATTCTTTATTGGAAAAATCGAAAATTTATGCATCTTTATTTCTTCCAAAAAAATCTACTATTTTATTCATGTTTAATGATGATAAGGGGAATAATTTATAGCTAATTAGAAAAATAAAAATTAATTAATTGCTACTAATGCTTATGTAACTCTAAGAATTAAAAGACCTAAAAAAAAAATAAAAATAAAAACTTAAATGCTGCTAGTGATCATGCAACTCTAAATTAGGATGGAAATACGTGAGACAGGAATAGGAATAGTCACAGAGTTGAAACTCAACAACCTTCAGTTCAGGGGATGCTGGTTTCTTCAGGCCGTGGGGTGCATGGCTCTTCAACTTGAGGGGCAGTGTACTCTTCAGGGGAGAGCTTCTGGCGTTTCAACTCCTCCAGCTCACGCCCTTTCTTCTCCTGCTCTTTGATCAGTTTCCAAATCATGCTAGTCTGATCTTTCTGCTCCTCTCTGAGCTGATCCAACGTGCTCTGTAAGTGAATTACAGATGCCTTTCAGCTGTTCCCAATACTCCATTGGAGGGATCTTTTGGGAAGGCTTAGGTGCCTTCCTCTTAGGGTGCCTTCCTCTTAGTGTTTTCTCTGTCTTTGAATCAGACTTCTGCTCCCGCTCCTCAAATTCAGACAGAAAATACCTGAAATGGTTCAAAAACATACAAACGCAAAGTAGAATCCAAAAATATGAATTTAACACTAAATAAAACCTATTAAAAACTACATGAAAACTATTCTAAAAAGCGTATAAAATATCCGCTCATCAAGGTCCAAATTCAAAACTTAAGAATCATGAGAAGAAGTTTTCAAACTTAATTTAGTTAATTACTTTTCCAAGTTCTTAATAGAATTCAAGTAAGAAGATAATTGTTTTCCAACACATTCAAATATTTGGTATGAAGAACGAGAACTTTTTCTTAAGAAAACATCAATGCATAAATCAAGACAGAAAAGCTTTGACATTAATCTATAGGAATCAACAGAGCTCTTAACCTTAACAAGGGAGATTAGTGACTCATGCTTGAAAACAAAAACAAGGAATCAAACACTGCAAGGGTTCGAAAGATCCTTTCAAAGTGTTTTTAGGACCCTTATATACTAAAGAGAAAAACTCAACCTAATTATTAAATTCAAACTTAAATTAAAAAATAAAACAAATCAAATCTAATCTTCTACATTAAATCTTCAGCTTTGTATCTTTTCTTGAAGGTTTTAGTGGTCCCAAATTGCATTTTGAATGGGCATGGAGTTGTAAAAAGGATTAATTGTAAAGGTTGGGCCATGTGATACGCTTTTCATATGAACCACCACGCTTTTTCTATGCACCACCACACTTTACATGAAGTGGTATGCTATCCTAGAAGTGGGTCTTCATTGACGTGCAACGCCATCCTTGGGCATGTGGAACGCCCAGCTTTCTTCTTGGCATGTGGCATGCCATGTACTGGCATTTAACGCCCCTATATTCTAGTCCCTAGAACTCAAAATAGGGCCTTTGAAACAGTTTTCTTGAAACTTGGCCCAGCGTGCAACGCCGAGCCTTGGCGTGTAACACGCCACTCAATAAAACATGGTCCTGGGAGGTGAATCATGGCTTGCGACACAACCAAAATATGGCGTTACACACCCCTTCAAATTACACACACAAGGCTTGTCGAAGGCGTGTAGAACTCACATGCCCATTCTTTTGTGGCGTGCTACACACCTAATGTTTACCATGTCGCGCGTACGTGTGAGGCATACGTACACATGACCAAGCCAAAATCCTTAATTCCGTATACGCCTGGAGCATGCGTACGCGTGAGTCTTCAATTTCCCTTGTTTTGCGCGTATGCGTGAGTCATGCGTACGCATGAGTCTTCAATTTTTAGGTGTTGCGCGTACGCTTGAGACATGCATACACGTGAGTCTCGTATTGAAGGCATTTTAAAATGGCATGCCCATTGTTCCTGGTGTGTTGCATGCCATGCATGCAACATCCCTAAAGGTGCCTTCTCTTATGGCGTGTGACATGCCACTTCCTTGGCATGTTATATGCCCGTTTCTTGCTCGAATGGCCTTGGATCAAATCCTATGGAAAGCTGGCTTAGTGTGCAACGCCGTGTTCTGGCGTGTTGCACGCTAAGTTGTTCACTTGGCATTTGAAATGTCGATTTCTCGGCATGTCACACACCATAAAACAATGGATTCTTGGAGTGGATGTGAGGGCGTGTGGAACGCCTAGAGTGTGGCGTGCAATACCACTCTTGCAATGCATTCTTCTCTTCTCTGGTTCCTTGGCTTGGCATGCAACACCTTCTGTGGCGTGTGACACGCCCGGTCTCTGTTTCTGAATCTTGGGGCGTGTTGCACGCCCCCCTGTCTGGTGCGTGACACACCAGCCCTTTGCCTCCTAGCGGATGCTTTTTTGGTTGCTTTCTTTTGCTTGTACTTTTCTCCTCTTTTACCCATTTTCCTGTTATTAAATCACAAACCAAATGACTCAAAGTACTAATAAAATTCCATGTCAAAGCACATGATATACAAGCAACAAGTAGTGAATTCTATCTAGAAATACACAAGAAAAGTACTTAAGATGCTCATGCATCACAACACCAAACTTAAGCTCTTGCTTGTCCTCAAGAAGCAAAACTTCATGCCTTAATCATTAACATATGAAGGTGTAAACTTTACAAGGGTGAACGGTATCAATCTAAATTGTTTTGGTTAGCCGTTTCACTTATGCATAATTCAACACAAATGATAATAATCTTTCAATACCTCTATTCGGATTAGATTATGGAGTCCTTCCTTAACTTATCACCTTGAAGCAAGCTTATTTACTTTCTTTTCACATTTTATTTTGTTTGGTGCTTTGCACCTTGAGCCTAGCCGTGACTCTAAATACTTTGTTTTCAAGCTATTTGACGCGGCAGAAATTGGCCGGTTAAGAAATTATTATAAGAAATATGTTGCAAGACAAGTTCTTAACCAACAAAAATCCACTTATCAATTTAGAAGGTTGTCACAAAATTAGAATTAAAATACTGGGAGTTAATCCCAGGTCATCTCCCAACGAGTTGCAGAAAGATGTGCTATTTTATTAACAATGTTTTCTAAAATGGTTTGAGTTGATAAACAGGAAATTAAATCAGAGAATTTATGTAAATTAAATAAAAACCTTGACCGGGAGGAGATTAATCGGAAGTCCTATCCTTGTTGGAGTCTCCCAAGATCAATTGATAATTGAAGATTGTTTGCTCAGTTATCCTTTACCAGATAAAGGAAAGTCAAGCAAGTTGGAAGTCAGTTTCTATTCACAAGTTCTTATCCTCTCCCTTGGAAGGACTTAGTGTCAGGGACTAGAGGGCGACCCAACGATAAACCCAATTATAATTTTACTCTTGAGCATTCCAACTCAAAGTCCTCCTTTCAATCAACTCCCAATCAAGTTATGGAACTACTCGCTCATTATGAATGTAAACTTCGCAAAATAAGAAAGGGAAGTAAAGAAAGACATGATAAATAATAATAATCAAAGAGACCAATTAAAAATAAAAATAGTTCTTGTATTCATAAATTCTAACAATAATCCAATAGTAATTCTAAACAAATTAATGATATGAAAGAGTAAGTGACAAGTAAGGAAACAAACTAGGATGATGAAGTCTTGGCGGAGGTAATAACTCTTCTCAATATCCCAATCCAAAAAGCAATAAAAAACAAAATCCTAAGAACTATGAATGTGTAGAGAGAAAACCTAGAGGAGGAGTAAAATCAGATTTAAAACTAAAATTATGCGGAATGAATGTTGTCCCCTGGTCTCTGCATGTTTCCTGGCTCTAATCTACTTTTCTGAGCCGAAAAATGGGTCAAAACAGGACCAAAATTGCCCCCAGCGAAATCTGCAGATTCTGCAGATCACGCACGTCACGCGATCGCGTCATCCACGCGTTCGTGTCATCCAGCGTTTTGCCTTGCCACGCGTGTGCATCATCCACGCATTCGTGTCACTTGTGCCGTTTACAATCCATGCGTTCGCATCAGGCACGCGAGCGCGTCACTGCAATTTCCTCTATTTCGCGCGGTCGCGTGAGCCATGCGCCTGCGTCACTTCTTGCTGGTCATCTCCTTAATTTCTTGTGTTCCTTCCATTTTTGCAAGCCTCCTTTCCAATCTCCAAGTCATTCATGCCCTATAAAGCCTGAAACACTAAACACACGGATCACGGCATCGAATGGAATAAAGGAGAATTAAAATACATAATTAAAAGTCTCTAGGAAGCAAGTTTTCAACCATGGAGTAATTTTGGGAAGGAATTGTAAATACATGCTAATTTAATGAATAAGTGGGTAAAGATTTGATAAAACCACATAATTAAACACAATATAAACCATAAAATAATGGTTTATCAACCTCCCCACACTTAGACATTAGCATGTCCTCATGCTTAGTTGAAGGAGATAAAATAAATAAGTAGGAACATGTAAAACTCATGCAATGTAGTGCAACCTATATATATGAATGCAACTATATGATTCTTGTCCACTTGGTCAAAAGTAAATAAGCTCTTCAAGACAATCACAAATCAAATTCCACTAATTCAATTATTATATAGTAACAACAGATAAGAATGCAAGAAGGTAGCTCATGAAAGCGGGGAACATAGAATTTAAGCATTGAACCCTCACTAATGATGTATGTATGCTCTAGTCTCTCTAGTGCATAGGGTAATTGATAAACCATTATTTTATGGTTTATCTTGTGCTTAATTGTGTGGTTTTATCAAATCTTTACCCACTTATTCATATGATTAGCATGCATTTACAATTCCTTCCCAAAATTATTCCGTGGTTGAAAACTTGCTTCCTAGAGACTTTTTATTATATATTTTAATTCTCCTTTATTCCATTCGATGCCGTGATCTATGTGTTAAGTGTTTCAGGCTTTATAGGGCATGAATGACTCGGAGATTGGAAAGGAGGCTTGCTAAAATGGAAGGAACACAAGAAATGGAGGAGATGACCAGCAGAAGTGACGCAGACGCATGGTTCATGCGACCGCATGAAATAGAGGAAATTGTAGTGATGCGGACGCGTGGCTCACGCGACCGCGCGGATTGGAAACTGCACAAGTGACGCGAAGGCATGGACAACGCGCACGCGTGGCAAGGCAGGACGCTGGATGACGCGATCGCGTGACGTGCGCGATCTGCAGAATCTGTAGAATTCGCTGGGGGCGATTTTGGGCCCTGTTTTGACCCAGTTTTTGGCCCAGAAAAGCAGATTAGAGCCAAGGAACATGCAGAGACACACATCAACATTCATTCCGCATAATTTTTAGTTTTAGATCTGATTTTACTCCTGCTCTAGGTTTTCTCTCTACACATTCATAGTTCTTAGGATTTTGATTTGATTACTTTTAGGACTGGGAAATTGAGAAGAGTTATTACTTCTGTCAAGACTTCATCACTCTAGTTTGTTTCTTTACCTGTCACTTACTCTTCCATTTTCTTTATTTACTCAGAATTATTATTGGATTATTTTTAGAATTTATTGATACAAGAACCATTTTTATTTTTAATTGATCCTTTTGATTATTATTTATCATGTCTTTCAATATTTCCTTTTCTTATTTCATGGATTTTACAAACATAATGAGTGAATAGTTTCATAACTTGATTGGGAGTTGATTAACAAGAAGACCTTGAGTTGGTTGCTCAAGAGTAAAATTATAATTGGGATTCGCGTTGGGTCGCCATCTAATCACTGACACTAATCCTTCCCAAGGGAAAGGATTAGAACTTGTGAATAGAAACTGACTTCCAACTTGCTTGACTTTCCTTTATCCGGTAAAGGATAACTGAGCAGACAACCTTCAATTATCAATTGATCTTGAGAGAACTCCATCAAGGATAGGGCTTCCAACTAATCTACTCTCGGTCAAGGTTTTTATTTAAATTATATAAATTCTCTGATTTAATTTACTGCTTATCAACTCAACCACTTTTAGAAAACATCTGATTAATAAAATAGCACATCTTTCTGCAACTCGTTGGGAGACGACCTGGGACTCATACTCCTAGTATTTTAATTTTAATTTTTGTGACAACCCCTTCTAAATTGATAAGCGGATTTTTGGTTGGTTAAGAACTGTACTTGCAACGTATCTCTTATAACAATTTTTTAGCTCGCCAATTTCCGTCACGTCAATTTTTGGCGCCGTTGCCGGGGAGTTGCAATAGAGTGCTAAGTTATTGATTGGAATTTATTTATTTGCATTTTTTTTATTTTGCTACTATGAGTTGCATGTTTCTTTCGTTAAATGACGCGTTCACTTCCTGATCCAAGCTTGCCAGTATTTGATCCTGAGATTGAAAGAACTATTTCACGTATAAGGCAAGCTCGACGTCGGTTAGTCCTCTCTGAGGGCGGTTCTGAAACGTCACTTGAGGAAGAAACAAGCCCCCGTTCTACTGATTCTGTTGATTCACGTGCAGGTGACATGGCAGAACTTAGGAGAGTTACTATCCAGGAGGCTGGAGCCCCTGATTTCACAATGTAACCATTTCAAGCGCATTACCCAGCAGTGGCCACAGATTTTGAAATAAAGACTACACTGCTCAACTTGATGCCTAAGTTTCATGGCTTACCTGCTCAAGAGCCTATCAAGCACCTGAGGGATTTCCAAGCAGCCTGTTCTACTGTCAGGCACGATGGTGCAGATGAAACTTCTATTTTGTTAAAAGCTTTCCCATTCTCTCTTGAGAGAAAGGCGAGAGAGTGGTACTACACTCAACCCATAGCAACTGTTTCTGACTGGGATACGCTTAGAAGAGAATTTTTGGAAAAATTCTTTCCAGCTGAAGTTACTGATAAACTGAGGAAAGACATTTCCATGATTGTTCAGMARGAGTCCGAGACTCTCTACAAATACTGGGAGCGCTTCAACAATCTTCTGGAAGCATGCCCCCACCATATGATTGACAAGATAGTGTTGCTCGGCTACGTCACACAGGGCATGAGGCCCCAAGATAAGACCACATTGGAAAGTGCTAGCAATGGGTCTATGAAAAGTACAAGACCACTGATGAGGCATGGCAATTGATCAGCGACTTAGCTGAATCTACCAAGAATCACAGGCAGAAACAAAGCAGGTCAAAAGCTATTGCAGAAGTATCCTCTAGCAGAGAGACTGCTGTTCTAACTCAGAGTATCTATAAAATGACCAACTTACTGAAGCAGATGCAGTTGAGTCAACAACAAGCTCAGCAAGCTCAGCCCTCTCCACCACAGCAAAGCCAACAGTTAGTTCCACAGAGAGTGTGTGGGATCTGTGCTGATTATAGCCATTATACTGATGAATGTCCGCATCTCCAGCAGGAAGACAACACTGTAGCAGCCACTCATAACTTTTATAATCGCCCCAATCAAGGATACAATCAAGGTGACAGTTACAACCATGGATGGCAGGACAATTCTAACCAGAACTGGAGGGACAACAATAACAGAGGAGGCAGAGACAATCAGGGAAATCAGAGGTGAAATAATAACAACAACAGGCAGCAGAACCAGCCTTACAGAGCACCTCACCTGAGGCAATTCCAAGGACCACAGTACAACCAACAGCAGACCTCTCATATCACTTATCCCTTTTCATCTTCTAATGATGAATTACTATAATCTATTGATCAGAGATAGCAGGCCATGGAAAACAACCTTACTTCTACTCTAAATGGTCTGAACTCTACCTTACAAGCTCTTGTATCACAGATTGGATCACTAAATAATTCCAACAACCAACCTTTGAGCTCCAGCGGAATCCCCTCTCAACCATTGCCCAATCTAAAGGGTGGCATCAATGTCATCACCCTAAGGTCCGGAACCACACTGCAAGAGAGGAATCAGGAGGAGCCAATCCCAGCAGAACACGCCCCAGCTGAAGAGGTAGTGGAAGTAGAGGATGCTGAAGAGGAAGAGGACATACAAGACATAGTTGAAGAAGAAGAAGCTCAACCACAGAAGGAAGCACCAAAGGAGGCAGACCCAGCAGGAAACGCCCTCCCTATTCCATTTCCACAAATTGCAAGGAAGCCCAGGAAGCAGATGGAACTTGATCCCAAAATGGTAGAAATATTCAAAAAGGTTGAGGTAAATGTTCCCCTTTTTGATGTTATTCAGCAAGTACCTAAATACGCAAAGTTTCTAAAAGATTTATGTATACATAAAGACAAAATTAATGAATTAGAAACTATTCCTTTAGGTAGTTCTATATCTGCTTTAATCGGAGGTATACCTGAAAAATGTAGTGATCCAGGCCCATGTATGGTTAATTGTACTATTGGTGGTCTGATATTTTCTGACTGCATGTGTGATCTAGGAGCATGTGTTAGTATAATGCCTTTGTCTATATATGATACTTTGAGGCTCCCTCCCTTAAAAAGGTCGGCAGCTCGTTTTGTGTTAGCAGATAAAAGCATAATTACAGTGGTTGGAATTGCTGAAGATGTATTAATGAGCATTAAGGGGCTCACATTTCCCATTGATTTCTATATCCTGGAAATGCCCCCTAATGACTCAGGAAAGTCATCATCAATCCTGCTTGGAAGACCATTACTGAAGACTTCAAAGATCAAGCTGGACGCATTTTCCGAAACTTATTCCTTTGAAATAGATGGCAGAAAAGTAAAATTCAGTTTAAATGGAGCTTTGGAGCACCCTCTGGATGACCTTTCCATCTCTCAGTGTGACATCATAGATGAAACTGTGGCTGAAGTTCACCAGGAGGAGTTAGAAGAGTAGTACACAGGACAAGGTCCAAGTGTGGGGATACTTTCAGAGGACAATGAAAGTCCTTTACCACTATCACCAGCCCCAGATAATCCAGAGCCTGACCATGAGCAGAAATTAGAATTAAAGCCCCTCCCTCCACACCTCAAGTATGCTTACCTTGAGGACAAGAAGAAGTTTCCAGTTATTATTGCAAGGGAARTCACTTCCCAACAAGAAGAACAGCTACTCAGTGTGCTGAGGAAACACAAAAGAGCAATTGGATGGAGCTTGGCAGACATAGAAGGCATCAACCCTCAAGTTTGTGAGTACAGAATATTTTTAGAAGAAGGAGCTAGGCCTGTTCGTCAACCCCAGAGAAGACTGAATCCCACTATCTTGGAGGTTGTCAAAAAGAAAGTGACCAGACTACTTGAGGCGAATATTATCTACCCCATCTCAGACAGTGAATGGGTAAGCCCAGTACAAGTGGTACCCAAGAAGTCTGGAGTCACTACAGTGAAGAATGAGCATGGAGAGCTCATAGCAACCAGAGTACAGAATTCCTGGAGAGTCTGCATTGATTACAGGTGCCTCAACCAGGCCACTCGTAAGGATCACTACCCCCTTCTATTTATTGATCAAATGCTGGATCGCCTATCAGGTGAATCATATTATTACTTTTTAGATGGTTACACAGGCTATTTCCATATTCATATAGCTCCTGAAGATCAGGAAAAGACTACTTTTACATGTCCTTTTGGAACATATGCTTATAAGAGAATGCCCTTTGGCTTGTGCAATGCACCAGCTACTTTCCAAAGGTGCATGATGAGTCTTTTCTCTGACCTTATTGAGGACTGTATGGAGGTTTTTATGGATGATTTTAATGGTGATTTATTTAGCCTTTGCTTAGATAGTTTATCTAGAGTATTAGAGAGATGTGTCAGTACAAACCTTGTATTGAATTTTGAAAAATGTCACTTTATGGTAAAACAAGGGATTGTACTAGGACATGTTGTGTCTAATACTGGCATTTCTGTGGATCCAGTAAAGGTGGATATTATTTCTAGTTTACCTTACCCCTCCTCTGTGAGGGAAGTCCGTTCGTTCCTTGGCCATGCATGTTTTTACCGGAGGTTCATTAAGGACTTTAGTAAGGTAGCACTACCCTTGTCCAGACTACTGTAGAAGGATATTGAGTTTGAGTTCAGTGAGGATTGCAAACAAGCGTTTGATAAGCTGAAGACCGCTCTGACTCAAGCTCCAATTGTGAGAGGACCAGACTGGAGCCAGCCATTTGAAATCATGTGCGATGCTTCCAACTATGTAGTAGGAGCAGCGCTGGCTCAGCGTGACGGTAAGGACCCTTTTGTAATTGCTTATGCGTCTAAAACTTTAGACACAGCTCAGTCTAATTATACTACTACTGAGAAAGAGCTTCTTGTTATTATTTTGCTCTGGATATTCTGAGCCTGTTTACTTGGTACTAAAGTAGTAGTGTACTCAGCTCCACGCAGCTCTAAAGTATTTATTAGCTAAAAGAGATCCAACAAGGCTATACGTTGGATAATGCTACTACAAGAAGTTGATTTAGAAATCAAGATAGGAGTGGTAACAAAGAATCTAGTGCAGACCATTGAGTACGCTTGAGCACATTAAGGATACTGCCATTCCTATAAATGATAATTTTCCAGTTTGAATAATTACAAGCAGTTTCTGAAGTAGTCCATTGGTATATCGCCTGTAATAATCTGTATTTATCTAGTAGCCGCACTTTTCTCCAAACTTTACTAAAAGCATTAAAGAGACAAGCTGAAAAGCGAGTCCAAATATTATATATGGGATGACAATTTATGGAGATGTGGCACTGACCAGGTAATTAGACGATGTGTACCCCAATAGAATTCCAGTCTATTTTAGAGGCCTGTCATCTCATCTGAGAGTGGAGGACATTTTGGCCTCAAAAAAAGCTAGAAAAAGTTTTGGATTGATGGATTCTGGTGCCTACTCTTTTTAAGAGACCTGCTGAATTTTGTAATCTTGTTCCATGCCAAAGGTTGGGTATATATCAAGAGGGATGAGATGCTCAATCAGACTATGCTTTTCTGTGAAATTTTTTTATGTTGGTGTTTTTTTTTAATTCTTAAAAATGGTCATTTTTTATATTGTTAGTGTATGAATTAGTTTCTAAATGGGTGGAAGCAATTCTACCCACTGTATAGCTAACACATTGTTTCGTCTTGTTAAAACCAATCATTTTGTGGTTTGGATCACCACGAGCAATCGTGAGGATCAAGGCACCCATTTTTGTAACAGGAAACTAACAGGATTACTGAAAAAAAAAAAAAGCAGGATGTATAAAGTGGAAAAAAATAGCCTTTATCCCAAGATCTATGGGCAAGCTGAGGTGTCTAACAGAGAGATAAAGAGTATATTGCAGAAGATAGTCAAACCTCATAGAAGAGACTGGAGCACCAGGCTACAAGATGCACTCTAGGCATACATAACAGCATACAAGACACCCATTGGGATGAGTCCCTTCCGCTTAGTTTATAGAAAAGCCTGTCACCTCCCAGTAGAGATTGAGCACAAAGCTTTTTGGGTAGTAAAGGAGTGCAATATGGGATTTGAGAAAGCCAGAGCTGAAAGGAAGTTGCAACTGCAAGAATTAGAAAGCCTTTGCCTAGAAGCTTATGAGAACTCAAGGCTGTACAAGGAAAAGATGAAGGCTGTGCATGATAAGCACATCAAGAGGAGAGAGTTCTAACCTTGGGACTTTGTCCTCCTTTACAACTCTAGACTGAGGCTCATGCCAGGCAAGTTGAGATCAAGATGGGAAGGTCCATATAGAGTAGAGAAAGCTGAGCCATATGGAGTCTTCCATCTGAGTCATCCTTCAAGCTCTGAATTCATCAAAGTCAATGGGCATCGCTTAAAGCTATATCATGGTGAGAAGGCGACGAAACCCAAGGAGCTAGAGATCTTCCTCTTGGAGGATCCACCCACAGCAGAAGACTGAGCTAGTGGAGCGTCCAACTTAAGGACGTTAAAGCAAAGTGCTGGGTGGGAGACAACCCACCATGGTATGATCGTTCCCTTCTTTATTCTTAGTTTTCTTTTTCAATAACTCTTCTCTTTATTAGCACATTTAGCTTGCATATACATTTGCATATTTTTATTTTTTTTAATAAAAAAAAGGGGGGAGGGGGGCTCGCGACGCGCCCGCGTCGCAGGTGAGTTAGAAAGAAAAACAAATCGAACAGAAAGTCACGCGGGAGCGTGGCTGGAGGCGTGCCTTTGGCACAAATTGATCCACGCGACCGCGTCGCTGACGCATCCGCGTCATGTGGGAGAATTGCCTTCCACGCGTCCGCGTCACCAACGCAGACGCATGACCTAAAAATCGACGTAAAAGAGGATGCATGGCCGAAAGTTGTGCTGGAATGGGGCTGGACTGGCACTGGACGCACAAGCCTTACCACGCGAACGCGTGCACCATGCGTCTGCGTCGCATCCCAATATTGGCCACCCACGCGATCGCGTCAAGCACGCGACCGCGTCACCCTGGAATTTGACAATAATGAGTTTTGAACAGAGAGTTGTGCGAGCGTGAGGCTGCCCTCGCGCCAGTAGCACAAAACGAGTCACGCGTCCGTGTGACCGACGCGACCGTGTCGACTCATCTAAGAATCATCCGCGCGAACGCGTACCCCACGCGGCCGTGTCGCTTGCACCGCACAGCTTAACCTAATCTGCCAAAATATCTTATCTTTCTCTTTCCCAAATCCTACTTTTTCTTTTCCCTCCTTATTTCTTCCTTCTTCCTTCTTTCTCACTCTCTACTTTTTCTCTCTCTCACCACCATTATCAAGGTTTTTCTTTTCTTCTCCCCTCCTTACTTTTCTATTCTTGTTTTTATGTTATCTTTTTCTTTTCTTTTTACTTTCATTATTCATGTTTTCTTTTTTCTTTATTTTTCTTTTAATTGGTGTTGAAAATTTTTTTTTTGTTTCACTATTCTTTCCTATGATTTGCTTGTGAATTATTCAGGAATTATTTTACAATTATATATCACTTTTTAAAAGGGTTGCTTTCATGTTCAATTTATTATTTTCATTAGCTTATATACCATGCATGCTATGTGTTTGTGAAAATGCCCGTATGGCATTGTTCACTATTTTTGGATTTCTTTTATCCTACTACTCTAAATGCTTGCTTTTCATAAAACCCTTTTTTATATTTTCTTAATTTAATATAATTGTTGTTACAAACAGGTTATTAGTTTGAAAGGCTTGGTAATCTAACATGGACATTGAATGCTTGATCTATGCTACTCATGCCTTTGCCTGCATGCCAATAAACACCTTGCATTTAATTGTCATCAATTGCACTTCCTATATTTCCATTTATGATTTTTCACATGTAGTCATGACCATGTGTTAACATCATTTACCTTTTAATGTGCATTAATTACCACCGGAAGTCAGGTACTGACCGACCTCCCCACACTGTAAGGTTTGCACCGTCCTCGGGTGCCATCTGTCAGAACAAAGGTGGGCTTGGTGATGAGATATTTTAGGTGGAAACGAATTTCTACAAAAACAGCCGCCAAAAACTAACGGCAAGTGTACAGGGTCGTATCAAGTTATAAAAACCTCAGAGTGAGTGGAGGTCCCACAGGGATTGGAAGGATTGAGCATTTTAGTTTTAGTGCGTTGATTAGGTTAAGCAAATCGGAGTGTGTGTTGGGTGATTTTGTGACTTGCAAGATTGTAATTGCATGAAAGTAAAGCACGTGCAGGGAATTAAATTGCTGAAACTAAAGAAACAAGAAAAAAGGCAGGAAAGCTTTAAAGTGCAAGAAATGTATGCGAAAATCTTAAAGTGCAATGAATGTAAATTGCTTGTAAAGTGTAAAAGGGGATTGGGAGTGTGGATTTGCAGAAATAAACAAAGAAAAACTAAATTGCATCAAACAGAAGATGAAAAGGAGTGGAACGGATCTTATAACAGCAAGTATAGAACAATAAACATATAAACAGAGAATTGAATATGAGAATTTAGATCTCAGGCCAGAGACTAGAAAACCAAGTCTAGATCTCAATGCCTTCCTAGATCCACAAGAACAATAGCAAGAAATTTTAAATTGCAAAGAAAAGAGATGAAGATCAAGTAACAGAAACAGAAATGCTAATTCAATTAACAGTAAAGAAACAGAGAGATCCAAGATTGAGATTGAAACAGAATTTCTTCATTGTTCTCCAATCCAAATCAAAACAAAAGTCAAATGAAATGAAAGCAATGAAGCAAGAAATTAAAGTTCACTCAGTTCAAAAGCTCTTCGAAAACTATTATGAAAATTAAAAAAGAAATAAAGTGATAACTAAAAAGGTAAAGTCTTAAAAAGCCTTAAAATTCAATTCCTATTTTTATACACTTTCCAAAATGATCTTCAAACCTTGAGTTGGGCCTTTGTCTTGGTGGAATTGGGTTAAAAGAGCCTTGGTTGATTGCTCTTGAAGATGAAGAAGAACCGAAGTGAACCAATGAACCGGACAAGGAGTTAGCCTAACGTTGGGTCTTCAACGTTACGGTCAAAGTGGGGGTCTAACTTTGACCCTAACTTTTCATATCAGCAACATATTTCTTGGTTTAGACGTTGGCGCCACGTTAGGGGTCTAACTTTGACCCTAACGTTGCCTGCTTGGTGTGATTGTGCCAACGTTAGCCTCCACGTTAGGGGGCTAACGTGTGGAGCAACGTTGCTACTCCCATATGTGATAAGTGCCAACGTTAACTCAGTTAGGGGCTAACGTTGGCGCAAACGTGTTAGGTGCCCAGGGAGAAACTCTAAGTTCCAACGTTAGCCTCCAAGTAGGGGCAACGTTGGAGCTAACGTTTGCTACTTCCAAAGAGTGATTCTATGCCCACGTTAGCCTCCAAGTAGGGGTAACGTTGGGGCTAACTTCATGCAACCCGGTTCAATTTCACTATCCATTGTCCTCTCTTCCACTTCTAGCCATTCCTCTTTGCTCAACCTTTCTTCAAGCCTTCCTTCACCTATACCATGTGATCAACCAAACTAATCAAAGTTGCTCAAAAGATACAGTGAGGGTATATTCAATACTTCCAGCAAATATTGCAACAAATATAGTTCAAATACTCATATAATGATGGCAATGAATTCACATAAGGTGGTTCAATCTCAAAGTAATAAATCATTAGAAATGCTACTCCAATTAGTTGCCTTGTAGCTCAAGAAAGTGATAATTCTAATGAAAACAAAAGAAAAAGACAGTAGATCATAAAAATGGGGGTCTAAGATGAGCTTCTGTCATTCATCACCACCCAACTTTAAAGCTTGCTTGTGTCCCAAGCAAGCATCGAAAAATGAGATGTGTATTAGAAGAAAGATGAAATGGAAAGGAAGTTCATGCTAGCAAGTAGTATATTTACTTAGTATGAGTTCTCTATGGGTGTTTAATTGTGATACTGCATACTCATGCTCAGCTTTATAATGCTACTCCTATGGCCTAGGAAAGTTCCTCCTTTCAAGCTTCAAGTGACATACTGCTATGACTCCATTATTACCTATTATCCTTTGGGCTATTACTTTTATTCATGAGAAAGCTTTTATTTGAGTGTACATGTGTAAGGGGCGCATAGTTCATTTTCTTTTCTTATACTTGACACATTATTCACACTATAGAAACTTGGCTCACACTTCCTTCTTAAAACAAATTGAACTTAGCCGAGCGCACCTCTTTGGGCTATACTAAATGTGCTTTTTAGTTATGAATGTGCTTCTTGATAGTGGATTTTCAGCTGATATCCCGGCGTTAGTTAACCCTAAGTCTACCCAAAGTGGTTTGAGAGCAACTCCTAAGAGCTTTACTAATCCAACGCAGATCCTAGTACATAAACATCCAGTAGCATATATTTCAGAGTTCATACTATATGGTGTCCAGCTTTATTTCTTTTTTGTTTTCTGTTTGTTTTGGGCCCACCTTTAAGCTTGCTCCTTTGTTTTTCTTTCTATTTTTTTGTGTTTTTACTTTCTAACCAAGAATTCTATTCAATAGAGAATTCATAGGACAAATGCCACTCTCCTACTCTAGAAGGACAGACATATCTTAGCTACTTTATCTCCACTCTAAAGTGATAGTTATCAATTACAGCAATCACCACACACTCACACACCATCTTATTCTTATATCTCCTACTTCTAAACTAACAGATACCAATATCAACTTACTATTCAAAACTGTGTCTTTTATTAAATTTAAAGATGACACCGGGGAAACACCATCTTCTGTTAGTGAACATGAATCACACATGAAAAAACATTGGTTTCGCTTTAAAATCCACACAAGGCCAACGAACAGACAAAAAAATACAAATGTTCATTGGATTGAATAGCTGTGTGGTATAATCCGCCTAAAAACATATTGATGCATACTACACTAACAGTTTCTGATTAAAATGGGCATATCATACTTCCAATTTGAGCAATTCAAATACTGATGGAGTTAAATGACAATACATACTCTTCTGGTGGCTCCTTCTTATCTTCATCTCAGCTAATGGTGAGTAGTCCTCCCATAAGAGTGATTGATTTTCTGCAGTGTTAATGGAAGTTGCTTTTTCTCAAGCCCTTATGTGATTTGCGTTAGTGTGCCTGCGAAGACTTTCTTGTAGGCTTTGAACTACTTTTGGTTGCTGAACACCAAAACTCAGTCTCTTGCCATGTTTCTTATCCATAACCATATGTGAAAAGCGTTAAATCTTCGCTAAAGGTAATAAAATTGAAAACTAGAAACATGACAAGTGCTAAAGGTTTGTCCAATGCTTGGAGCTGGTAGACTCTATTAGTCATATAGAAAGTGAGAATGTGCTTGTTAAGTAAGATTTTGGTGGAACACCAAAACTCTGAGTAATCTTCGCTTCATCCCACGTTCATAGTTTGGTGTGAAACATCCAACCTTGAGGCTCCTTGACATACATCACTACATCATTTAACCTTTTTATGGAACTAACGTATGAAGAGAAAGTTACGTCCGGGTTGGGTTGCCTTAAAGCCCAACTAAGCGCTCTTTTTATTTGTCACTCAGCTGTACATCTTTCATTTCTTTTTAAAGAGCGGCTGTAGGTGTTGACCTCTTTTTCCTTAACCCATTGTCCTCCTAAGTACAACTTTGCTCTGTAGCCATTGCACAGTGAAAGTATTGATTCTTTGTTCCGCCTTCTCATCTAGCATTGGTCAATATATCCCATAAGTGGAAAAAATCTTGTCACCGCGAAGTATGGGCGCAGTCCACTTCAGACTTCAGTTTGCCATCTGGGAAGATTTTTAAGCCTGCAAATTATACAGGAGTCACTTGTTCGTCCAGGCCTTGAATTCTTCTTTGTGCATCTTCTTTCATGCACCACTTCTGTAGCTTCTCCTGTGTATATCTTTCGCAATTTTATAAGCTTCCAGTCTGAATATCATCCAGTTCATTTTAAGTTGTAACAACCTTTTTTCTCCTGCCCAGCTTGCGGGGATCAAGTTTGAGGAGAGTTTAGTTGGCCCAAAAAGCCTCTATGTTCACGCTCTACAGGGAGGTGGCAGGATTGGCCATACAATAGCTGAAAGGGTGACTTCGCCAATCAGGAGTTTAAAAAGCTTCCTATATGCCCAAAGAGCATTTCACGCTTTCTAGCCCAATCCTTTCTCTGTGATTCCCACTGTTTTTTCTAGGATCTCTTTAATTCTCTTTTGCAAGTTTCAGCTTTGGCGTAAGTCTGAGGCGCTTGGTAAGGGTGTGGCTATTTGTGAATTTAGCTCCATATTTGTTGTAGGAGGATTTCTCTCACATTTGTTTGTTTGCAAAGAGTACTCACCACCATCACTAAAGACTTTGGGCCACTCCAAACCAGGAAAGAGTGCTTTTTTGAGGGGATGGAGAAACGGATCTGTGCATTACACAGGTGGTTGTGCGCATAGCTTCAACCTATTTTGAGAACATCATTTCCACTGCTACCAGGATGTATCTAAAAGAAATAGGAGGAGGAAAAGGCCTCATGAAATCTATTCCCCATAGATCGAACAATTCTAATTCCAAGATAAAATTTGAGGCATCTCATTCCTTCTTGTTAACCCTCAGTCTGCCTTTCTTAGGCATTCATACAATTGGGTAATGCATTCTACTGCACCCTGAAAATAGATGGCCATCCAAGAACAGGAAATAGCATATAAGCCACCTGTAGTGATTTTTTTTTGCGGCTGTTTTCTGGGCCAAAGTGTCCACAATAAGCTGAACCATGACAATACCACAATATATCCTTCATTTCATTCTCAGGAATACATCTCCTGATCACTCCATGCAGACATGCCCTCTTGAATACAGAGGATTCATCCCAAATTTCCAATTCTTCTGATCAACTTCTTCACTTGTTGTTTAGAGAACTCT
>QBTX01001077.1:4482-50828 GCA_003063285.2 Arachis monticola | reverse complement strand
ACCGTCAGTTGTCCAAACTCCGCACAACTAACCAGCAAGTGCACTGGGTCGTCCAAGTAATACCTTACGTGAGTAAGGGTCGATCCCACAGAGATTGTCGGCTTGAAGCAAGCTATGGTTATTTTGTAAATCTTAGTCAGGAGATTAATGATAAGAATGATTGTTTTTATAAAAAATAAATAACATGAAATTAATAGTACTTGTGATTCAGTGATGAGAAACAGGCTGAGGTTCTGAAGATGCTCTGTCATTTGAATCTCTGCTTTCCTACTGTCATCTTCTCCAAACATGCATGGCTTCCTTAAATGGCAAGCTGTATGATCCTTTCGGATGAAAAATACCAGGTACGATCTCTGCACGGCTAATCAATTGTTGGATTGCTCGTCTCAGATGAAAAATACCATGTACAGCGACCGCACAGCTAATCATCTGTCGGTTCCCACTAGCGTCGAAATAGGACCCTTGTCCTTTTGCACACTGTCACTGCGCACAACATTCGCAGGTTTGAAGCTCGTCATAGTCATTCCTTCCCAGATCCTACTCGGAATACCACAGACAAGGTTTAGACTTTCCGGATCCCAGGAATGCTGCCAATTGGTTCTAGCCTATACCACGAAGGTTCTAACCTCCGGACTCGGTCCGTTGATTAGAAACCCAAGAGATACGCACTCAAGCTGTCGCACAATGACTACGTTGAGCTCGGATAGAACAGGAGTGGTTGTCAGGCACGCGTTCATAGGGCTAAGGATAATGATGAGTGTCACAGATCATCATATTCTCCATATTGAAGTACGAGTGAGTATCTTAGAATAGAATCAAGCGTGATTGAATAGAAAACAGTAGTAATTGCATTAATCCATTGAAACATAGCAAAGCTCCTCACACCCACCTATGGGGTTTAGAGATTCATGCCGTAGAAAATACAATATGAAGTGTAAAATGTCATAAGGTGCTAAATGAATCTTTAAAAGTAGTTTTTATACTAGACTAGTAACTTAGGTTTACAGAAAATAAGTAACTAAGTGCATATAGTGCAGAAATCTACTTCCGGGACCCACTTGGTGAGTGTTTGGGGTGAGCTTTCAAGATTTCACGTGCATATGCCTCAAGTTGGAGTTAAACGCCACCCTGGGTGTAACATCCCTTCCAGCAAAATACCTTGCTTAAGTCAGGGTATTTCCACTAGAAAGAACATTACGTAACCTTCTCTAGTATTAACTACTTAATTATTGAGCCTTTGTATCGAGTTCGCATTTCAGTTTTAAGAAAATTCCATAAATTTTTGTTTTTTATTCATTAAAGTCATAATTCAAACATTTACAAATAATAATAATCACATAAATATTATTGATAATAATTCTTATACAAAAGAAACCAAATAAAACTCAAATACAATATACCAAACCTACCCCTCTATATGAAATAAAATCTCAAGGGACAATCAGTGAGGGGACTCTACCAGACCAATTAAAACCATAAAGAAAACCTACTAATTGCTCGCAGCTTCAAATTGCGTCTTCAAACCTGTGTCACTGAAAAGGGTGGAAAATTTGGGGGTGAGAACAAACCACATGTTCTCAGTAGAGGTCGAGAATGCCGTGAAAGTAAAGAATAAAGTGCAAATAGTTTATTTATTCAGAGACATCTAAAAGAAAATTAAACAAAAAAAAAAAAAAAAAAATTAGTTAAATTATTCAAATCTAAACATATTTTCTTTATAAACTCTTAAAAGTTTCCTAAACTGTATTAATGACCAACCTGTTCCAGAGAATAAGTTCATTAAGTCTATACTGAACCAGTTTGATTTTTTCATACTTTACTAGACATAATAAACAGTAAAAGAAGTTACCTGACGCGGTATAATGACCATTCCGCTTCAAGCTATGTTTCATTAGGTCCTATGCTGACGTTCAGATTACTTTTATCAACTAGAACCTCAAACGTACCAGTCACGGCCTTAGGCCCAAACAACTCAATCAACACCCAATTCACCACAATCCAGCCAGTCAGTTACAAACACAAGTAATGAGGTTCAAACACAATCAAGAGCAATTACATCAAGTATAGCAACTAGCAGTTAAACAGAACTATTCACTTAGGCAAACCAATTACAATATACACACCCAAACAATGTCACATAGATGCATATGATGCATGTCTAGTCCTAGTGCAGGCCATGAGCTCATGTGTCGGTTAGCACCTGCATTCCAGACATTTATCCGATCACGAGTTCACGATTTTCCGGATACGATTTTCTGTTCAAATAAATGCGCATATAATTATTAGCAGCTCTATTGAGACAGCCTCTGCTTTCTACTCGCAGGAAATATATACTCTTGGGAACGGAAAATTAAGCTTGGGTTGCCTCAGGGCAATAGATAAATAAACAAACATCTATTGGGTTGCATTAAGAAACAAACAAATAAATAATATCTCTTGGGTTGCATTAAGCAACAAATAGGACTTAGCCACCCTTACGGGTCCAACCAAACAATTTACCAAACTCTTTTCAACCTCTCCAATATCAAATCAATTCAGAATCAAACAAATTCCAACATTGAATCAGCCATATAACGCTAAGGTTCATCTTTAATTTTATGAACTCATAACTCTAACTCAGGCATTCTCAACACCCTATCTTCTTTTCTGTTTTTAATATAGCAAATAAACTCAGAATTATGCAAACTTTATGTCCAAGCGTTCACCTTGAAATAAGGTTTCTAAAAAACCAAAGATCATAATTTTCTGGTTTCTCTAGCCTTAGGAATAGAGGAAAAACCGTGACTGCTCTGCAGTGCATAAAACCAGAAAAACAGCACCAGCATGTGATATTCAAAATTCAATATAAAATCCAAGTTAAATCCAATAACTTTAAAAATTAATATAGTTCAATTTCACTCATCCAGGTTTCTTTTCCAATTGATTCCAGGTCAATATCATTTTCAATGAAGAAGTTATATAACCTAGAAGTTGACTAATTTTCTGCAGAATTCTGTTTTAAAACTTAATGAACTTATCTTCTTCCAAGTCCCATAACTTACTCATTAAAACATGGATAGCTCTGAAATTTAAGTCACATATGCTAAACATACTTAATTTTCACTTTCAATTGGTTGCACCTCGATATCCAACCAGGTTCAAAAGTTATAAACTTCCAAATTTATGCTGATTTAAGCAAAGCAGAATCCGGCCTTAATCATAATGCATTGAATTTCAAGGTAAATGTCGTATCTTTTAATATCCGCTAGTAATAAAGCGCGTTCTGAAATTGGAAGTTATCGATATTGAAATAATAGCTAAAGTTTCATTTAAATATTGGTTTCTGTTTCAAATTTATTCGGAACATTCACACAGAGCCAAACATTACTGCGTATTCAAAAATTCTGCAGTAAAAAATAGATTCAACTACAACCATTACTCAGAAGACATTCCCATAAGTCATTTGTATATTAATGAAAAGATCTCAACTCTAATGTCAGTCCCAAATTATTCCGGTAGAATTAACCAGGACTTTGGTTCAAGCCAGGTGCGCAAATTTCAATCCTCACAGAATTAGTTACAGCATATGCAATAACAAAAAAAAAAAAAAAAAAACGAAATTTCTCCAAAACACCCAAAGAACGTAACCGGAAAGTGCACAGCGTGCGCACCAAGTAATAATACTCACGGGAGTAGGACGATCCCACAAGGAATTGAAGGATTGAGCAATTTAGTTTAGTGAGTGATTTAGTCAAGCGAATCAAGATTTGGTCATTTTTTTAAATTTTGAGAATTAAATTTAAGATTGAAGATTTGTAGAATTTATACAATGCGGAATATAAGGATGGCGATTTACATGAATAAAGATAAAAGAGATTAAAATTTTTAAAAAAAAAATATTAAAAGTCAAGTAAATGAAATTGCGAAGAACGTTGAGCAGAAATTAAATTGCAGAATTTTAAAGTGCAAAGAAATGTAAATAGGCTTGGAATTTAAAGGGGAATTGGAGATTGGATTTGAGAATTTAAACGGCGAAAAGTAAATTGCCATCAACAGAAGAGCTAAGATGCGAACCTTGGGAATGCAACCGGATCTAAACAGAATGTAAATAAGGGCATGAAAGCAGTAAACAGGAGAATGGAAATGTGGGGAAATCCAGATCTCAGGAACAAGAGACTAAACCAACCAAGTCTAGATCTCAATGCCTTCCTAGATCCAACAAGAGTACACTTGCAAGAATGTAAATTGCAAAGAAAGTAGATGAAAGAACAATTAACAGAAATAAATTTCAATAAGCAGTAAGAAGAGAACAGAGAAGATCTTTCGGATGAGATTGAAATAGAATCCTTTCAACTTCTCCAACCCAAGATCCAAGACCAATCAATTGAAAATTAATGGAATACATAGAAATAAGACCAGAAGTGGAGTCATTATTCCGAAAACTAAGAAATTAAAGATAAGCTCAATATCCAAAGAACTCTTGAAAACTATTACTGAAAAACTCAGCAGAAAAGCTCTCGAAAACCTTGAATTCATCCTATTTATACACTTTCTTTCAATGATCTTCAAGCCTTGAGTTGGGCCTTGGCTCTTGGTTGGATTGGGTTGAGAGGAGGCCTTGGTTGATTGCTCTTGGAGTTTGGAGAGAACCAAAGGTAACCAAGGTGAACCGCGCGTTGGAGTTATTTGCAAAAGTTTGATAGAAGTTTGAAAAAAGTTTGAGGTTCAAAAGTTTTGATAGGCAAACTTTTGGTCCTAACTTTTCATATCAGCCCCCCATGTCTTGCTGATACCTCGACGTTGGTGCAAAGTTACGGGGCTACTTTTGCTTCACGTGTTCTATGACATTCTGCGACTAGCAATTGGGGCTCGTATGCCGATTTGCCCTAATTGTTCAGGCCACCGTATAGCCTTGGGCAAGTGCCAATTTGTGGCCGGGTGTTCCATGCAATTACCAAAAGTTAGGGCTAACGTTGGCGCTAAATTCCTTTGGTGCCCAGGGAGTGTTTTTTCTCATGCCAACGTTACATTAATAGTTAGGGGCTAGACGTTGCGCATAGAAAGCGATTTTGGTGCCCAGGTGAGTACTTTCAATGTGCCAACGTTAAGCGGCCAAAAGTTAGGGGGCTAACGTTTGGGGCTAACTTTTCACCACCAAAGTTTGTGCATAGAGTTATCGGAGGCTAAACTTTTGGTCCAGGTTGTTGCTCTCCTGGTTCATATTTCACTTATTCACTGTCCTCTCTTTACTCCTAGCCATTCCTTCTTGCTTCAAGCTTTCTCAAGTGCTTTCTTTCCACCTATCATAAGTCAACCAAACACATCAAAGCCTATGTCGTAAAATCGATAGATAGGATTTAATTTTATCATAACTATGTGATACTTATTGAGCATAAAACCCATGAAATACATGAATTCATACATGGTCGATCAATCAAAGGAAGCATCAAAAAACACCAAACTAACTGTAAAAAAAAAAAAAAAACAAGAAAAAAATCACATTCAAGGTGAAAAACAAAAGAAAAAGGCTAGTGAAACTAGGCCTAAAGATTGAAATTGTCGCATCACAACGAACCGAAAACTTAAAGCTTGCTTGTCCCAACAAAGAGATTTATTGGAGAGGGGAGAAAGGAATGAATGGAAGAGAAGAATGTGTATGGCTAGAGAGGTACTTAGTGATGAGTTCATGGGATTTTGTGTTGATATGTAAATACTCACTTCTTATTGACTCTAAGGCCTAGAAAGTCTCCTTCACGCTTCAAGTAACATCTACTGCTATTGGGACCTATCATTTATTCCTTTATCCTTGGCTATTACTTTGTTTATAAGCTTTAATTTGAGTGTCATTTTGTGTAGCAAGGTCATTTCCTTTTCTTTATAGCTGACACAGGTTATTGCACTATATGAACTTGCTCACATTTCTTTCTTAGAACAATGATTGCCCAAGCACCTTTTGGGCTAGCTAAGTGCCTATAGTTAGGTTTGTCTTGATGAGTTGGTACTTTTAGCTGATGATCCCGGGTTAGTTAACGCAAGTCACCGAGTGTTGAAGCACTCCAAAGAGCTTAAAAATCCAAGCAGATCCTAAAACAAAGACACCACAGGCATAGGTATGTGTGTGAACGTGGTCAGAGCTGAGTTAGGTGCTCGCAGCTAGGCTGTTGTGTCTGTCGTTGGTTTGTGTGTGGCTTTTCTGTGTTAAGTTGTGCCACTGGGTTGGCGGTTGTGGTTTTGTGTCTTTTTGTGTTTTTTTTTTTTTTTTTTTTTTTTTTTTTTTTTTTTTTTTTTTATTTTTAAGAGTTAAATTGAGATTCTAATTAGACGGTGTAGGACTACTGCTAGTGATCTGTAGAAGGAGATAGTGTCGCTAGCTCTTGTAGTCACTAAGAAGGTGAGGCTATTATACAATCGACCACACCTACACAAACTTACTTTTATTATACTTCTATCTGACATAGACTATCTTATTTCACATTCCAAACATTTCTTTTATTAATGGAAATTGCAGGGGACAAAGCATGCTTTTTGTTAAGTGAAGGGAGTGAAACACACTATTGCAGCACACACTTAAGCTAGCATACTTAATTTCAATCTAGAAACTACCAAGTGCAAAATGGAACTGAACTAACAGTACTGGTTGCAAGTATGGTGAACACTCAAACTGTCCAAATTAAACAGCTTCAGATGCTGATGGAGAAGTTAAGTACAATGACAACTCTTGGTGGCTTTCTTCTTCTTACTACTCAGCTGATGGTATGTCCTTCCAAGAAGTGATTGGAATTTCTCTACGGAAGAGTTATCATTTTGAAGTTGCTTGTTTCCTCAAGGCCCTTATCGCGTACACTTGTTTGTGCAGGATTTTTTTGTAGTTTTTGAACTTAACTTTTTTTTTTTTTATTTTCAAAACTTAGTTCCTTGCCACCTCTCTCATGCATCAAAATAACTATATGGTGAAGATCCTCCTAGTCCTTTGTGTAAAGACAAAAAAACTAGAAATACTAAATAAGTGGAAACAATTGGTTAACATTAGGTTTATCTGAGTTACTGTGAGCTAGCAGCCATCGTATGTAAAGGTGACGAATGTGCTTTGTAATAGAGAATTGGTGGAACACCAAACTTAGAATCTGTCATTCTCTCTTAATTTTGTTTTTGGGTGTGCAACACCAAACTTAGCTCATTGCAATATAATAGAGTCCTATGATTAACCCTTTTATTGAAAGTAGCTATGAAAAGTTGAAACTACCGTCAGGTGGGTTGCCTCCCAACAAGGCGGCTTCTTTATTGTCATTTTAGAGCTTGAGATCGATGCCTCTTAGAGTCCAATGGGGGTGGAAAATCATAGTGCCTCAGCTTTTCTCCTCGTTGAAGCTGTGAACTTTCTTCTGGTATCCTCGTATGATGATGATGATCTTTAGGTGTTCAAGTGAAAGGTTCCGGTTCACAGTATTGAGATGTGACGCAAAGAATGAATGGTTTTGTGTGGGAGCATCCTTCATTGTTGGGGTGTTTAAATTAGTTCTGTAATTCCCTGGTGAAAACCTTCGAGTGGGGATTGTGTGGTGGTTGTGTTTTGTGCCTACGCCTTTTGGGCCTGCGTTTCTGCTTTGTCATTTCGGTTTCTTAAGAGTATGATTCATGCGCCTTTGGTGGTTTTTTTTTTTTTTTTTATTTTTTTTATTAAGGGGTATTTTGGGGGTTTTTGGATCTAGTTCCTGCCCTTGAACTTTCTTTGGTTGTGTTGCACCCATCTCTATTTTCCAAGCCATGGATGTGGAAGTCCTTCTGAGAGTTAAACTCATTGATGCCTCCTTCAACTGTTGCTCTCTGGCCTTATCCTTGTTGCATTCTTCTTCTTACGAGTGGCATCTACATGGGTGGGTTTTTAAAAATCTGGAATGCGTCAGGTGCTATATCAGCTGCACTCGCTTAACAGGCAATTCAATGCTCTCCGTTTTTCAACATCTATCAATGCTCTGCCGTAGCCAGGAAAGGCCTCCTTAGGATGATGGGAGTGTTAGGGTCTTCATCCATATCCAGGATGACAAATCACTGGTGGAGAAAAATTTTCCCCACTTTTACCAAGAGATTCTCAACAACTCCCAGTGCTTGCATAATGGATTTGTCAGCCATTTGAGAACTGACTTCGTGTGGGACTTTCAGCGTCAGAAATTGTGAAAGTTTCTCATAGAGACAAAGGCAGTCAACGTTTATACCGATTGTACCGAGGTCAACAAATGATTCTCATTGTATTTTCCGTATGCATGCAAGTATGTAAAAACTGCCCAAGATCATCTTTCTTCTCTGGCAACTCTCTTGGGAGGATAGCGCACTGTACATTCATTGTTCATGCTCAACAATTGTCCTTCTTTTAGGGACTTTATTCTTGTCAAGCACTTCCTTCATAAATTTGGCATACACTGGCATCTATTCACGTGCTTCTTAAGAAAGGAATATTGATGCTGAGGGTCTTGAATATGTTCAGGAACTTTGAGTATGCTTATCCTCATTCTCTTTTTATTTTGAACACACCTCTGAGGGTATCGAAGTTTGGGGACATGTGGCTTACCTTTCCTTCTTCTCTTGTAGTTGCTGTTTTCAAAGGATGTTACTGTGATCTTCTTTTGAGCTTTTTGGGCATGGTTCTTGGAATTTTCTGATCAACTCTCCAATTCTCTCTTCTGTCTCTTATTGTGGATACTCTTGTGTGTTCTTTCCTGATAGATGGCTTCCCTTCTCCGTAGTTTCTTCACTTCCACTATGTTAGCTTAGCACTCCCCCACCTTGTAGCTTTTCCTTTGTCACTTTGGATTGGAGATTGTATCACTTGGGAGAACATTGGTTGGCCGTTTAGCTTGTTTGGCTAGTTGTCCCACTTGTCGTTCAAGGCTCTTCATGGTAGACTTCATTTTTCTCTTGCACTTTGACCATACATAGAGCTTTGAGTGGACTGGGCAAATTGCTTGTGAATGGCTGCCCATCAGAAGACTTGAAATCCAACTTTCATGAGTGGGCATGCTGAGTATTGGTGGATTATGACTGGGGGTGGAATGTGGTTGCTGGAAGTTATTTGTAGGGGTAGTGTGGTAGTTTTGGGGGTTAGATGTTGGTGCGGCAATGCTATTTTGATGAGTTTGTGGATTGTGGTGGGGTGGTTGATATRTATTTTGTGGTTTCTTGTATTGATTATTATTAGTGTTTTGCTGGTCGTGGTTTGAGTAAGTTGTGTTTCTTGAGTTGTTTTGRTTTGAGTTTTTCTGCCACGGTTGCTGGCTGTGGGTGTGGTTATCTCCCCATCTGAGATTTGGATGGTTCTTCCAGGATGGATTGTAGGTGTCACCATAAACCTCATTTTGGCCTGAGCCTTGGTTGTGCACATATTGAGGTTGTTCCTGCTGCTGATTTTCTTGGTTTTCTTCATTTTGTCCCCATGTGGTTGATGGTTGGTTTGTATTCACTGCTGCAATTTGTAAACTATCAATCTTTTTAGCCATCTGCTCAAATTGTTCTTGAATCTGCTGCTGCATTATTTTGTTTTGAGCTAGGATGGTGTCCACCCCTTCYATTTCTAAYACTCCTTTCCTTAGTGATGGTTGGCGTTGTCTCTGATGAGCAAAGAAGTATTGATTGTTTGCCACCATATCAATGTGGTTCTGAGCTTCTTCAGCTATCTTCATAAGTTGCATCGAGCCTCCTGCDGAATAGTCAAGTGCCTCTTGAGCTTTCATTRTCAGTCCTTCATAGAAATTTTGGAGTTTATCCCATTCATTAAACATCTCAGGAGGGCACTTCCTGATTAGAGATTTGTATCGTTCCCATGCCTCATACAAGGGTTCARCATCCATTTGTGTGAATGTTTGTACTTCAKTCTTCAATCTAATAACTCTTTGAGGTGGGTAAAACTTGGCAAGGAACTTGGTTACTAGATCATCCCAGTTGTTGATGCTGTCTCTTGGGAATGACTCCAACCATTGAGTAGCTTTGTCTCTCAAGGAAAATGGAAACAACACAACTTGATAAATGTTGGATGTAACACCATTTGGTCTTCATTGTGTTACTATATCTCAGGAAGGTGGATAGGTGCTGGTGTGGATCTTCCAAGGGGCCTCCTCCATAAGAACAGTTGTTCTGCACCAAGGTGATGAGTTGGGGCTTCAATTCAAAGTTATTTGCATCGACATTTGGGTTAAGGATGCTACTCCCACATGCCTTGGATTAGCAAATGTATATGAAGCCAAACTCTCCTCTGGGGTTGACCTTGTTGTTGGCCATTCTCACTGGTGGATTTGTTGGTTGTTGATTGTTCCTCCAATTCATGATATTCTTCATTGATTCTTCCTCTCCAGGCAACATTTTCTTTCTCTTGCTTCTCTTCTTAGCCTTCGGAGAGTTCTTTCGTCTTGTCATGAAAGTGGGTGTATGTTCTCTTGTACCTGACATACAGCAGAATATAAGAAACACTCAAACCAGTGACACTTCAATCTACTGCTAGAATGAAGTTTTGGTTAGCTTAAGCAAAAATTCAAACAGTTAGTGGGTTTAATTGAAATTAAAGAACAGAAAAGAAAAATGCTTGTTTAATTTCACTTCACTTAATCATTTGATCTAAATCAATCCCGGCAACGGCGCAAAAAACTTGATGGTGTATTTTGAAAAAAAACGAATTTCTCCAACAACCAAAACTAACTGGCAAGTGGCACCGGGTCGCATCAAGTAATAATAAGTCACGGGAGTGAGGTCGATCACAAGGATTGAAGGATTGAGCAATTTAGTTTAGTGGTTGATTTAGTCAAGGAATCAGGATTTGGTTGAGTGATTTGTGATTTGCGAATTTAAATTGCATGGAAAGTAAGAATGGGAATTGACATGAAATTAAAGAGAAATTTGAAAAAAATAAATCTTAAAGAACAAGAAATTAAATGGCAGAACTTAGAACACAAGAAATGTAAATTGCAGAATCTTAAAGTGCAAGAAATGTAAATAGCTTGAATTGTAAAGGGAATTGGGAGTTGGATTTGCAGAAATTAAACGAGGGAAGTAAAATTGCAACCAACAGAGAAGTAAAAGAACACTTGGATTTGAACCGGATCTAAAACAGAATTGTAAATAAGCATGAAAAGTAAACAGGGAATGGGAAATGGGGAATCCGGATCTCAGGACCAAGAGACTAGATACCAAGTCTAGATCTCAATGCCTTCCTAGATCCAACAAGTAACAATTGCAAAGGAATTGTAAATTGCAAAGAAAGTAGATGAAGAACAATTAACAGAAATTAAATTCAATAAGCAGTAGAAGAAACAGAGGGATCTTCGGATGAGATTGAAATAGAATTCCTTCAATTCTTCACCACCCAAGATCCAAGACAATTACATTGAAATTGAAAGCAATAAAACTAAGAGGAAAAGAGTGGAATTTCTCCTATTCCGAAACTAAGAAATTAAAGATCCATCCATATCCAAGCTCTCCGAAAATATTATGAAAACTCAAAAGGAAAGCTCTGAAAGAACTTGAATTCTATCCTATTTAACACTTTCTTCAAATGATCTTCAAGCCTTGAGTTGGGCCTTTGCTCTTGGTGGAGTTGCGTTGAGAGAGGCCTTGGTTGATTGTCTTGGAGTTTGAGGAGGACCAAAGGTGAACCAAGTGAACCGGGTTGGAGTTTTTGCAAAAGTTTGAGTAAAAGTTTGAGTAAAAGTTTGAGTAAAAGTTTGAGGCAAACTTTTGGTCCAACTTTTCATATAGCAGCCATATTTGCTGACACCAACGTTGGTGCAAATTAGCCTAACTTTGCTCCAACGTTGGCTTTCCTTAGTGCACTTATGGCGCCAACGTTAGCCCAAAAGTTAGGGGCTAACGTTGGCGCAAACTTTTGCTCCCCTTTTGTTTTTCATGTGCCAAACGTTAGCCCAAAACGTTAGAGGCTAAACGTTGGCGCAAACTTTTGGTGGCCAGGGGGTGTTTTTCTCATGCCACAGTTAGCCACAAAGTTAGGGGCTAACGTTGGCGCAAACTTTTGGTGCCCAGGGAGTGTTTTTTCTCATGCCAACGTTAGCCATAAAGTTAGGGGCTAACATTGGCGCAACCTTTTGGGTGCCCAGGAGTAACTTTCATGTGCCAACGTTAGCCCAAAAGTTAGGGGCTAACTTGGGGCTAACTTTTCACCCCCAAAGTTTGTGCAAAAGTTTGAGGCTAACTTTTGTCCAGCTTTTTTTGCTTCCTGGTTCATTTCCACTTATTCCATTGTCTCTCTTACTCCTAGCCATTCCTTCTCTTGCTTCAACCTTTCTTCAAGCTTTCTTCACCTATCATTAATCAACCAAACACATACAAGATATGCTTAAAATCATGAGATATTCATTTTATCATAATATGTGATAATTATAGCATAAAACCCCATGAAATAACATGAATTCATACATGGTTGATTCAATCAAAGGAAGCATGAAAATCTACCCAAATTAGCTTACTTGTAGCTCAAGAAAGTGCACAATTCAAGTGAAAACAAAAGAAAAAGACTAGTGAAACTAGGCTAAGATGACTTGTCATCAACGCGCGCGTGTCCTCTGCGCGTGCGCGTGGATGGCAAAATGTTAATTCCTAGCTTCCGCGCCACCCACGCGTTTGTGTTCTTCTTCCAAGATGCTCCATCGACACGTGCACGTCATGTACGCGTGCGCGTCAATACCAAATCTTCAATCCCAAATTTGAAACTTGCTCGAAAATGCTCATTCAGATAGTGTAGCGCTCTCTTTGTAAATGAGCATTGATCACATCCACGCGTACGCGTCATGGACGCGTACGTGTTGGTCTTCAAAAATCCTTGCCCGATGCGTAAGCGTCCTGTACGCGTACATGTCGCAAGAGAACGTAGCGTTCTCCATTTGAGCGCAGCGTTATTCTGCACTACCTCTCTTTCTCTTCATTTTTTTCACCTAAAATTAATCAAACATGCAATCAAAGTCTCACCAAAAACATAAGGTTTTGCATCATTTATAATAATCACCTAATTCTTTTATAAATCTCATGATTTTGTACAAAATTACTAATGTTTGATTGAGTCAAGATAAACATGAAATTTCACTCCAATCACTTACTTATTGTGCAAGAAAGTGCATAAAACCTAATGAAAACAAATGAAAATTGCTATTAAAACTAGCTTAAGATGACTTGTCATCACGTTCCACACCCAAGAGACGTCATAGCACGTGGATCTCATCAAAGCTCAGCCAAAACACTCACCAAGTGGGCCCCAGAAGTGGATTTTAGCACTAAATAGACTGTTTTACCCTTACTAGTCATTTGTTTAGTATTTAAGGGATTTTATTTATGTAATTAAGAACTTCTTCGACACTTTTCTCCATTATTCACGTTTTACATTGTGTTTTACCTTCAGTATGAATTTCTAAACCTCCTAGGATGAGGGGAGGAGCCCTGCTGAGTCTTATGAATTAATAAAAGTATTACTGTTTCTTCTTTAATTCGTGTTTGACTTATCTCTAAGATGTATATTCGATCTTCATCATGGTGAATAGGATGATCTATCAAATTAGCTCTGTTCATCACATTAAGACGAGCGTGTCTGACAAACACCCGCATCTACTTGGGTTTTTGCGAATATGTGACTGGAAAGCACGAGCCAACGGCTATGTTTATACATCTCTCAGACGGCTAATCTACGACTTCGTTGGGGACTTCTCAAGACCCCAATTCACCCGATTTCTGGGGAGATTAGGGTTTCCATGGTATAAGCTAGAATCCTAAGAAGCAGCATCCTCTGATCTGGAAGATTGGACCTTGTTTGTGGTGTTTTGAGTAGGATCGCCAAGGAAATGAACTGCTATGTGCTTCACCCTTCGTCAGATTGGATGACTACGGCCAATGGCGTTCAATCTGTAGCAGAGGAGATCAATGACCACGGCCCATGGCGTTGATCAGATACAGCCTGCCATAGAAGAAGATCATTTACAAGCAAAGAAGACAGTAGTACCAGAGTTATTTAGAAAGATAAAGCAACTCCAATTCTCAACTATATTCCTATTACTGATTTTAATATATACAATATATTCCTTTTATGAATTGCCCTTGCATCAATCCAACAACCTTCTGATCTGCTTGACTAAGACTTGGAAGATAACCATAGCTTGCTTCAAGCCACAATCCTCGTGGGATCGACCCTGACTCGCTCAGGTATTACTTGGACGACTCAGTGCACTTGCTGGTACAACAGTAGAAAGTGTGAGGATTCGTGCTACCAAGTTTTTGGTGCCGTTGCCGGGGATTGTTGAGTTTTGACAAACTGACGGATTGTCTTGCTCTGTAGATCAGGTAATTTTTATTTTATTTTATTTGAGTCTTTTATTTTTATTTTCTTCTTCTTCAATTTTCGAAAATTATTAAAAACTTTTTCAAAAACTTTTGTTCTTGGTATTAAGTATTGCATGTTCTTGTTTTCTATTTTTCAATTAAAAATTTTTAATTTCATGCAGTTTATTTTCAAGCATCCTTAGCTTTCTGTTTGAGAGTCTTTGTTAGTGTTCTTGATTAAGTCTTTTATTTTCTTCTTCAAATTTTCGAAAAAATCAAAAAAAGTTTTTCAAAAATATTTTTATTTTCTTTGTTTGATTTTTGTTCTTAGTTTGAGTCTTTGTATTTTTGTTCTTGGTAATTTTCATTTTCTTCATGTTTTTCTTTCAAAAAATTTTTAAAAATAGTTTCTTTGTTTAATTCTTGTGTCAATTCTTTAAGTTTGGTGTTTTCTTGTTATTTTTCTCTCAATTTTCGAAAATATTTGGTTGGTTTTCTAAAAATTTTAAGTTTAGTGTTCTTTTTATGTTCTTGTGTTCTTTGAGTCTTTAAGTTTTGTTCTTTGTGTTCTTGTTAGTCTTCAAAGTGTTCTTGAGTCCTTTTTGTGTTTTGATCTTAAAATTTTTAAGTTTGGTGTCCCTTAGTGTTTCCCACCAAAAATTTTCGAAAATAAGGGGTGCTACATCTAAAAATTTTAAGTCTTGCATTAAAAATTTATATTTCAATTTCAAATTTTTATCTTATCATATCTTAGTCTTCAAATTTCAAAAAAATCAAATCTTTTTCAAAATAAAAAATCTCATCTTTTTCAAAAATCTTATCTTTTTCAAATTTCAAAGATTTTAGAAAAGATAAGATATGAAATTAAAAAGATTTGAAAAAGATTTTAGAAAGATAAGATTTTGAAATTTGATTTGGAAAAAGATTTAATTTTAAAGTTTAAAATATGAAATTTTAAAATTTYAAAATTYWARWWTYRAWWYTWRAATTTTRAAATTTTAAAATTTCATATTTTAAACTTTAAAATTAAATCTTTTTCCAAATCAAATTTCAAAATCTTATCTTTCTAAAATCTTTTTCAAATCTTTTTAATTTCATATCTTATCTTTTCTAACTACAAACTTTAAAATTTAATCTTTTTCAAATCTTTTTAGTTTCTTATCTTATCTTTTTTCAAATTTCAATTTCAAATCATTTCTTATCTTCTATCTTATTTTAAATTCAAATCTTTTCTTAATTAATATCTTTTCTTCTCTGTCTTCTTTTTCAAAACTTCCTAACTAACTCATCTCTTTCTTAATTTTCGAAAACTCTCTCATTCTTCTCTCTCTTCTTTTTCAAAATTACCTAACTAACTCTCATCTCTTTTTAATTTTTGAAAATCCCCTCCTATTTCTCTCTTCTCTTTTTCGAAAATACACTAACTAATTTTCAATTCTTTTTAAATTAATAACTTAATTTTTGAAAAATAATTAATAAATAAATAAAAATAAAAATAAAAATAATTTTAATTCTTATTTATCTTATTTATTTATACTTCTTCTCTTCTCACTTCTGTTAATTCGAAAACTCTCTCCTTCTTCTCTCTCTATTCTTCTTTCTCATCCTCCATCTACACTTTTATTTCTCTCTTCTTTCTTCACATCTCACTTTGAGGAGGAGCTTCTTGCCTATTGGCACAAAAAGTTTTCTTCTTTTTCTTTTTTTCTTTTCTTATTGTTTATGACCAAGAACAGGGATAAAGAACCCTTCTTGACTCCTGATCCTGAACCTGAAAAGACTATAAGGAGGCGTTTACAACAAGCTAAAGCACAACACTCCGGAAGAGACCTTTCAGAAAGTTCTGAACAAGAAACAGAGGACATGGCCGAACCACAAGAGGAGCCCAGAAAGGTTTTTGGTGACTTCACCATGCCTACCTCTGACTTTTATGGCAGAAGTATCTCTGTACCTGCCATTGGAGCTAACAATTTTGAGCCTAAGCCTCAGTTAGTCTCTCTTTTGCAATAGAAATGCAAATTCCATGGACTTCCAATGGAAGATCCACATCAATTTTTAGCTGAGTTCTTATAGATCTGTGATACTGTAAAGACTAATGGAGTTAATTCTGAAGTCTACAAGCTGATGCTCTTTCCCTTTGCTGTAAGAGACAGAGCTAAGCTATGGTTGGATGCCTGATAGTGAAAATTTTTGCATGGTTTGGAATCAATCAAAACAAGAATCAATTCGTTAGTAGTATAGTCCAAACCAATAATGAATTTCAAGATCAAATATTAAATACAATACAAAATAATTGAGAGTAGTTAAACCTCGGGTCATCTTCCCTAGGAGTTACAATTAAGTGTCTATTATTGGCTATAGGGAAATGGGGGTTGGATGATAGCAATTGGCAAGAAATTAAAATGCAAGAAGGTAACAAAACATGCAAGAAATTAAGGGTCAAAGCAATTAAAGGCAAGAAAGGGAAATTAAATGCTAAAAAGAACTCCTGGCAAGAAGTGGATAATTAAGGATTCCTATCCTAGTTGTGGACCACAAACATGGTAATTGTGTGTGAACTAATCCTAATTAGTCAACCCTACATCGGGCATAAGTCAATTAGGCATAATTAACCTCAATCCCTAAGTCCTAAGTCAACACTAAAGGGGTCACATAGAGTCAAGGGAAACCAAATTAATTAACAACCCTCACACAATGTGGAAGGGACATCCACCACTCAAGTTCATCTAAACACCCAAATTCCCAAACAAGAATGTGAGAAACTAAGCAAAATCCCAACCAAGCATTTTGCCAAACACTTGATGGGTGTGAAAATAAAGCATGGTAAAATGACAAGAAATAATAAATGCTACAACTACCAAGCAAGGAAAATAAAGATAGCAACTCAATAAAGCAATAAATGGCATGAAACATAAAATTGCATTAAATGTAAATTAAAGTAGCAAGAGTGTGCATAAACATAAAAGCCAACTAAAATGATAAATTAACAAGATAAACAAGAGAATTAAGACAATAGAACAAAGAAAGGTAGAACAAAATAGATTAAAACAAGAATTGAAAGTAGCAACTACAAGGAAATTAAACTAAAAACCCTAGGTTCTAAAGAGAAGGGGGAGCTTCTCTCTAGAAAATGAACTACATGACTAAAATCTAACCCTAATTGCTTCCCCCTCTCACATGAAGTGAGGCCTTGTCTAATATAGGAAGAATTAGCTTCAGAAGGCCCAAAAACTGGGCTCTGGATGTAACAACCCTAATTTTCGAGTATATGAGATCTTTTCTGAAAGTACGGGTTTCTCCGGAAGATCAGTAAAGGGAACACCTCTGTTATATCATCAAGCATCTCAATCCTCATTATCATTATGTCATCCTTAAGCTAGAACCTCCTCTGAGGCAAGCTTGATAATGCAATCGGGAAGAACCTAGTTTTTGAACCGTATCGGTTGGCAGTTTTGATTCTGATTTTCGTAAATAGTCTCTGTTTAACGAACCGGACTCGATTCATGAGAGGAGAGAGATAATAGTATAATATTATCATTATATTAGTATTAGAAAGTTATTTAAACATGCTTGAATGATATTATAGGTTACCTGGTCTATTTTTGTTAAAAACAGAAAATCGGTTTAACCGGGTTACTTTACTGTGCAGCTTAGCACCAGCACTCTCTGATGAATTTAGCAATACCAAGGCCTCATTATACATGTTCTATTCTCATAATAAATATGTTACTAGTTCATTTATACTAGAGCTCAGAAAATAATTTTTAGAGATGTTTTTATGAGTGTTCCGATACACCTAGTTTTAGTGGTTGTACACCAGAGATTTTTAGTATTATTTTAATCCACCTCCAAGCCAACCAATCACAACTCACCTTATACCCCCAAGACATCCAAGGCTGTCTCATTTCATCATTTTGGCCGACAATAACAAGAGAGAAAAGAAAAACTTCATGAACACTTAATCTTCAAAGCTTGATTTCTTCTGAACTAAAACTCAAATCAAAACTCCGTTTTTCACCAAAATGATCCTCTCTTCTCCCTCTACATAACCATGTAATTTATCAAGGCTGAAATAAGGTGAGATGGTGGTGTCTCCCTCCCATTTCAACTCGGTTTTCAAGGAAAACCATGCAAAACATGTGTTTTCTTGATGTTCTTCCTTAGGAATCATGCTTAACTTGACTTGAGGGCCAAGAAACGTGAATTTTCCAGCAAGTATAAGGTGAATATATTCTTCCTAACATACTGAGTAAGATTTAGTCAGTTGAGAGTTTTTGAATTTAAAGTTTGTCTGGATGTGATTTAGAAGGAAAAATGTTAAGGACCACCTGAAAGTCTAACCGAATTTGGAGCAGCAAATCAAGGTAGGGTGTCACGAAATTAATCTTGATTATTTGTGTTTGAGATGTGTGAATGTTGTATTATTGTGGCTGTGCTAAAAATTGGTTGCATATGATTGATTCTTGGTGAAATTTTGGTGAAATTTGGATGAAATTTGATGAAATTCAAGCTGTGAATGTGTGTTCTTGTGGCTGCTGGAAAACGAAACCCTAGGCCCTAAATTGGGGTTCAATTTGTGTTAAAATCATGTAGAAAATATGGGGTTTTAGTGGCTGGGAATTTATTTTGAATTTTGGAAAAAATCGGTTGCTGAAAAGATAAAAAATAAAAAAAAAAAAAAAAAAAAAAAAAAAAATTTATGAAGAACATGAAGACACTTTGAGTGTGGTGAAGAACAAGAAGAACACCTTTTTGATTGATAAAAGGGCAAGGAAGTAATTATTTTGGTGTTTGAGGGGTTATTTGGTAATTTCTAAAATTTAGGGTGGTAAAAGTAGAAATATAAAAAGTTACGGGTGGTAAAAAGTAAATTTTAAAGGTTAAAAGTAAAAGGTAAGTTAATTTTCAAAATATAAATAATAAAATAATAAAATAATAATAAAATATTAAAATATAAATTTAATTAAAATTAATATTTTAATAATAAAATATGCGAAAAAGAAAAAGCTTTAGAAAGACAACTTTAAGCGCAGAATCTCATAATTACCTTCATAAAACACTTAGGGAGTGGTAAGAACATATTAGTGAGGCAAGGATAAAAGAAAGATAAAAAGTTAAAGAAAAGATAAACACCAAAAGAAAGTCTGTAAAGTTTTAACGACAGAAAAACAGACAGAGACTAGTGAACGAACTAGGGCAACTTAGTTAGTACTTGGTTGCGACTAGGTTAGGTATAATATGAAAAGTTAAACTGTTTCAGTATAGACTTAATGAACCTAAACTTGAGACAGGCTAACTATTCATACGACAATTTTACATAAACTTAAATACATCGTTAAGCAGAAAAATTAGAGCAGAGTAGAGAAACACAGAAAACAGAGTAACCAGAGTAAAGTAAAGAGATAAAAGAGAAAAAGAAGTAATATAGATACAGATGAAAGAGTAATTAGAGAAGAGAAAAGAGATGCAGAGAACAGAATAATTAAAACAGAGTAAAGAGATATAGAGAAAGAAAGAGGTACGCATAAGATGTGAAGTGATGATGAATAATGAGAATGATAATGAATGATGATAATGAGAATGATTATGTGATGATCTGCTGCATGAAGGCAGTCAGATAGATGGTGGTACGACCACTGAGAGTGCTTTCCTGGATACTTAGCTATAATCCTATTCTGTAAGTCAGAGGACTCTTACACAGAGGTATCGAGAAAACACAACTGGCATATACTTGTAAGTCAAAGGACTCTTACAGTGGAGTGTGTTTGGCAGATATAAGTTAACTAGCTCCGCCATGCAAGTCAAAGGACTCTTGCAGTGGGTTGCTAGTGTCGCCCTGCAAGTCAAAGGACTCTTGCGAGGGACATTGCCAACAGGAAAGCCTTACTTGGTCAAAGGACTCCGGGTAACGTCGGGAGCGGGTATGTAACCGACAAATGAGCTCATTACCTGCGCTAGGTAGACATGCATCATATTTGGTTGCGCATTTCCTTTGTTATGATTTTGGTATGAATGTATGCTTTCCTTGTTTGTATTCCATTCTCTTGTGTTTGTGTTATTTTCTTGTATTCTTCTCTTTGTGTTCTGCATCTATTTTCTCTATCTTTTCTACTTATCTGTGTTTTCTAATTACTGCTTCTTTGTATTCTGCTAATAGTCTGCTAAACAACATAGAATTAATGAACGTAACTAATAACCCCGACCCTACTAAGGACTCCCCAGTTTTTACCCCTTCTCTCTCCCTTCCCTTCAGATGGAAGTAAGAGTACCTTACCATAGTTCGCTGATGACCGTTCGCAGAAGAGGATTCTGCTCTGGATAGTCTTCTGAGTCTAGGGTGAATATCGTTCTCTGATTATATGTATATACTTGAGACCAACCAACGTCTGCACCCCGTTCTATGCGCACTTTAACCTATAAATCCTGTGTATGAGATTCCCATTGTGTGGCTACTTCATGAGGTACCAGAAGACGTCCTGTGGAAAAGTCTAATCGTGAGAGGAGTAGTAGATGGTGTTTTATCTTTTGATGACGTTCACCTACTTGAGTTTTGAAGACTTAGAAAGTACTTTTCCTCGTTTTAGTGGTTTAGAGGGACTAGGTGAGTATAGAGTCTAGGCTAGCTGGTGCCAGCTTAGGGACTTCTTAAACAGGTCAAGACCTGGGAGGTTGTATGTATATATATGTATATAGTTATTATCTAGCTATATCTAGGGGTTTCTAACTAAAGGTCTATACTCTAAAAAGGTGGATAACTGAATGTTGCTAGCTACTCGTGATGTATTTATGTGTGGTTGTTTATAACTGTTTTATCTGTTATTACTTGTAATTGATAATTTTTAATAATAACAAATGTTTTTCAAAAAAAAATACACCTCGCAAATTGACTACGCTTTTAACAACGAATAGGCTCATATGGTAAATAATAGATAATAATTAGGAAGAACAAATTGGTAGCGCTCGATTTCCGATATGATCTAGACATATTGAAAATTGGGTCGTTACACTGGAGGCCCAGAAATCCCCCCAGCGATTTCTATTAAGTGAGTCACGTGCTGGGACGTGTGCGGACGACACATAACATGCTTATTTTTCTTTTGTGCGTACGCACAGGTGGTCGTGTGTACGACACATGGTTTTGTGGCTTTTGTGCGTACGCACATTAGGTTGTGCGCACGCAAACTCCAATGTGTGCTTCTCCTTTGATTTCTTCATGTTTTCTCCCAATTCCATACTTTCCTTCCACTCTTACGTATCCATCCTTGCCTCTTTAACCTGAAATCACTTAACAAACATATCACGGCATCAAAACGGAATAAAAGTGGGATTAATTTACTCTATTCAAGCACAAAAATGCAATTTTTGCATTTAGGCTCAATCTAGAAGAGAAAAACACAAAAGCATGCTATTTGGATGAATAAATGTGTGTTTATATGATAACATCCAGTCAAATCAAAGCAAAATATATCGTCAAATATTGATTCATCAATTCCCCCCACTTAAACAATAGCATGTCCTCATGGTAATCACGTAACAAAGGAGAAGGATAAAAGGGAAAACAATTTATTCAATACAACCAACTACATGCATGCAACACACTAAATGTTATCTATATATATGTACACTATGGTTCCTATTTAGTTGGGCACAAAACAAACAAGAGATTCCAATTAATTCAAAACAAGCCTTAGAGCCAAGGCAAAGAGTCAATACACTATGATCAAAGTCCAAAGAATTCAATTGAGATTTTCAAAAAACAACAAACAACTTACAAAAAGATATAATATAAGGCACAAGAACATAGGATTGAGCGACCGAACCCTCACCGAATGTGTATTCATTCAATTTGTCAATGTTTAGGGCTTAATCACTCAATTCTCCTTTAGTCATGTTTCTCAAAGATTTTTTTAAAAAAATTATTATCAATGTTGTAATTTGATGGACTTCCATGGTTGTAATGGGGCTAGGGTCAAGGTAAGATGAATATGGTAAGTGGACTAAAGTTTGAATCTTTGATCAACCTAAGCTTCCCACCTAACCTATGACAACCTATACAATTCAAAGCTAACCTAATTACCCATTCTTCACTTTCTCACACACTCATGTATTCTCTTTTTGAACATCACACATATGCATTGATTCTTATTGACTTCACTTTGGGGCATTTTGTCCCCTTTTATTACTTTTCTTTTCTATTTATTATTATTATCTTCTTTTTTTCTCATTTTTTTCTAGAACATCAATGCATATGGTTTAACATAATTCAAACATGAGTATGTACACAATTCCAAAATTTTGACAAAAAATATAAAAACACCTTTTAACCCACCAATGTTCCCAAACTTCCCAAAACATATGATAAACACTCTCACTAGCCTAAGCTAATCAAAGATCCAAACAAGGGAGGTTTATTTTTTTCACTTAAGGTTTGATGTTGAAAATTAAGAACAAATAGGTTTAGTATAGCTCAAAGTTGGTTAACAATGGAAGATGAAGAGTAGGCTATTTGGGTAAGTGAGCTATTTGAAACAATGGCCTCAATCATATACATGCATTCATACACAAATAATGGACATATAGAATCAACCAGATCGAATATTACAATCATAAAAGGATTTATCACACAAGAACAAACTTTATGGTTGAANTAAAATGACAAGAAATAATAAATGCTACAACTACCAAGCAAGGAAAATAAAGATAGCAACTCAATAAAGCAATAAATGGCATGAAACATAAAATTGCATTAAATGTAAATTAAAGTAGCAAGAGTGTGCATAAACATAAAAGCCAACTAAAATGATAAATTAACAAGATAAACAAGAGAATTAAGACAATAGAACAAAGAAAGGTAGAACAAAATAGATTAAAACAAGAATTGAAAGTAGCAACTACAAGGAAATTAAACTAAAAACCCTAGGTTCTAAAGAGAAGGGGGAGCTTCTCTCTAGAAAATGAACTACATGACTAAAATCTAACCCTAATTGCTTCCCCCTCTCACATGAAGTGAGGCCTTGTCTAATATAGGAAGAATTAGCTTCAGAAGGCCCAAAAACTGGGCTCTGGATGTAACAACCCTAATTTTCGAGTATATGAGATCTTTTCTGAAAGTACGGGTTTCTCCGGAAGATCAGTAAAGGGAACACCTCTGTTATATCATCAAGCATCTCAATCCTCATTATCATTATGTCATCCTTAAGCTAGAACCTCCTCTGAGGCAAGCTTGATAATGCAATCGGGAAGAACCTAGTTTTTGAACCGTATCGGTTGGCAGTTTTGATTCTGATTTTCGTAAATAGTCTCTGTTTAACGAACCGGACTCGATTCATGAGAGGAGAGAGATAATAGTATAATATTATCATTATATTAGTATTAGAACATGCTTGAATGATATTATAAGGTTACCTGGTCTATTTTTGTTAAAAACAGAAAATCGGTTTAACCGGGTTTACGGTTTACTGGTGCAGCTTAGCACCAGCACTCTCTGATGAATTTAGCAATACCAAGGCCTCATTATACATGTTCTATTCTCATAATAAATATGTTACTAGTGTCATTTATACTAGCAGCTCAGAAAATAATTTTTAGAGATGTTTTTATGAGTGTTCCGATACACCTAGTTTTAGTGGTTGTACACCAGAGATATTTTAGTATTATTTTAATCCACCTCCAAGCCAACCAATCACAACTCACCTTATACCCCCAAGACATCCAAGGCTGTCTCATTTCATCATTTTGGCCGACAATAACAAGAGAGAAAAGAGAGAAACTTTCATGAACACTTAATCTTCAAAGCTTGATTTCTTCTGAACTAAAACTCAAATCAAAACTCCGTTTTCACCAAAATGATCCTCTCTTCTCCCTCTACATAACCATGTAATTTATCAAGGCTGAAAATAAGGTGAGATGGCTGTCTCCCTCCCATTTCAACTCGGTTTTCAAGGAAAACCATGCAAAACATGTGTTTTCTTGATGTTCTTCCTTAGGAATCATGCTTAACTTGACTTGAGGGCCAAGAAACGTGAATTTCCAGCAAGTATAAGGTGATATATCTCTTCCTAACATACTGAGTAAGATTTAGTCAGTTGAGAGTTTTTGAATTTAAAGTTGTTCTTGATGTGATTTAGAAGGAAAAAGTGCTTAAGGACCACCTGAAAGTCTAACCGGATTTGGAGCAGCAAATCAAGGTAGGGTGTCACGAAATTAATCTTGATTATTTGTGTTTGAGATGTGTGAATGTTGTATTATTTGGCTGTGCTAAAAATTGGTTGCAATATGATTGATTCTTGGTGAAAATTTGGTGAAATTTGGATGAAATTTGATGAAATTCAAGCTGTGAATGTGTGTTCTTGTGGCTGCTGGAAAACGAAACCCTAGGCCCTAAATTGGGGTTCAATTTGTGTTAAAATCATGTAGAAAATATGGGGTTTTAGTGGCTGGGAATTTATTTTGAATTTTGGAAAAAATCGGTTGCTGAAAAGACTGAAAAACGGGTAAAAACAGAGAAAGAATCTGAAGAATTTATGAAGAACATGAAGAACACTTTGAGTGTGGTGAAGAACAAGGAAGAACACCTTTTTGATTGATAAAAGGGCAAGGAAGTAATTATTTTGGTGTTTGAGGGGTTATTTGGTAATTTCTAAAATTTAGGGTGGTAAAAGTAGAAATATAAAAAGTTACGGGTGGTAAAAAGTAAATTTTAAAGGTTAAAAGTAAAAGGTAAGTTAATTTTCAAAATATAAATAATAAAATAATAAAATAATAATAAAATATTAAATATAAATTTTAATTAAAATTAATATTTTAATAATAAAATAATGCGAAAAAGAGCTTTAGAAAGACAACTTTAAGCGCAGAATCTCATAATTACCTTCATAAAACACTTAGGGAGTGGTAAGAACATATTAGTGAGGCAAGGATAAAAGAAAGATAAAAAGTTAAAGAAAAGATAAACACCAAAAGAAAGTCTGTAAAGTTTTAACGACAGAAAAACAGACAGAGACTAGTGAACGAACTAGGGCAACTTAGTTAGTACTTGAGTTGCGACTAGGGTTAGGTATAATATGAAAAGTTAAACTGTTTCAGTATAGACTTAATGAACCTAACTTGAGACAGGCTACACTATTCATAGACAATTTTACATAAACTTTAAATACATACGTTAAGCAGAAAAATTAGAGCAGAGTAGAGAACACAGAAAACAGAGTAACCAGAGTAAAGTAAAGAGATAAAAGAGAAAAAGAAGTAATATAGATACAGATGAAAGAGTAATTAGAGAAGAGAAAAGAGATGCAGAGAACAGAATAATTAAAACAGAGTAAAGAGATATAGAGAAAGAAAGAGGTACGCAATAAGATGTGAAGTGATGATGAATAATGAGAATGATAATGAATGATGATAATGAGAATGATTATGTGATGATCTGCTGCATGAAGGCAGTCAGATAGATGGTGGTACGACCACTGAGAGTGCTTTCCTGGATACTTAGCTATAATCTATTCTGTAAGTCAGAGGACTCTTACAAGAGGTATCGAGAAAACACAACTGGCATATATCTTGTAAGTCAAAGGACTCTTACAGTGGAGTGTGTTTGGCAGATATAAGTTAACTAGCTCCGCCATGCAAGTCAAAGGACTCTTGCAGTGGGTTGCTAGTGTCGCCCTGCAAGTCAAAGGACTCTTGCGAGGGACATTGCCAACAGGAAAGCCTTACTTGGTCAAAGGACTCCGGGTAACGTCGGGAGCGGGTATGTAACCGACAAATGAGCTCATTACCTGCGCTAGGGCTAGCATGCATCATATTTGGTTGCGCATTTCCTTTGTTATGATTTTGGTATGAATGTATGCTTTCCTTGTTTGTATTCCATTCTCTGTGTTTGTGTTATTTTCTTGTATTCTTCTCTTTGTGTTCTGCTATCTATTTTCTCTATCTTTTCTACTTATCTGTGTTTTCTAATTACTGCTTCTTTGTATTCTGCTAATAGTCTGCTAAACAACATAGAATTAATGAACGTAACTAATAACCCCGACCCTACTAAGGACTCCCCAGTTCTTACCCCTTCTCTCTCCCTTCCCCCTTCAGATGGAAGTAAGAGTACCTTACCATAGTTCGCTGATGACCGTTCGCAAGAAGAGGATTCTGCTCTGGATAGTCTTCTGAGTCTAGGGTGAATATCGTTCTCTGATTATATGTATGTACTATGAGACCAACCAACGTCTGCACCCCGTTCGTATGCGCACTTTAACCTAAATCCTGTGTATGAGATTCCCATTGTGTGGCTACTTCATGAGGTACCAGAGAGACGTCCTGTGGAAAAGTCTAATCGTGCAGAGGAGTAGTAGATGGTGTTTTATCTTTTGATGACGTTACACCTGACTTGAGTTTTGAAGACTTAGAAAGTACTTTTCCTCGTTTTAGTGGTTTAGAGGGACTAGGTGAGTATAGAGTCTAGGCTAGCCTGGGTGCCAGCTTAGGGACTTCTTAAACAGGTCAAGACCTGGGAGGTTGTATGTATATATATGTATATAGTTATTATCTAGCTATATCTAGGGGTATTCTAACTAAAGGTCTATACTCTAAGAAAGGTTGGATAACTGAATGTTGCTAGCTACTCGTGATGTATTTATGTGTGGTTGTTTATAACTGTTTTATCTGTTATTACTTGTGAATTGATTATGAGTGATTCCGCCTATTAATCCAAATGTTTTCAAAAAAAAAATACACCTCGCAAATTGACTACGCTTTTAACAACGAATCAGGCTCATATGGTAAATAATAGATAATAATTAGGAAGACAAATTGGTAGCGCTCGATTTCCGATATGATCTAGACATATTGAAAATTGGGTCGTTACACTGGAGGCCCAGAAATCCCCCCAGCGATTTCTATTAAGTGAGTCACGTGCTGGGACGTGTGCGGACGCACATAACATGCTTATTTTCTTCTTGTGCGTACGCACAGGTGGTCGTGTGTACGCACACATGGTTTTGTGGCTTTTGTGCGTACGCACATTAGGTTGTGCGCACGCAAACTCCAATGTGTGCTTCTCCTTTGATTTCTTCATGTTTTCTCCCAATTCCATACTTTCCTTCCACTCTTACGTATCCATCCTTGCCTCTTTAACCTGAAATCACTTAACAAACATATCACGGCATCAAACGGAATAAAAGTGGGATTAATTTACTCTATTCAAGCACAAAAATGCATGTTTTTGCATTTAGGCTCAATCTAGAGAGAAAACACAAAAGCATGCTATTTGGATGAATAAATGTGTGTTTATATGATAACATCCAGTCAAATCAAAGCAAAATATATCGTCAAATATTGATTCATCAATTCCCCCCACTTAAACAATAGCATGTCCTCATGGTAATCACGTACAAAGGAGAAGGATAAAAGGGGAAAAACAATTTATTCAATACAACCAACTACATGCATGCAACCACACTAAATGTTATCTATATATATGTACACTATGGTTCCTATTTAGTTGGGCACAAAACAAACAAGAGATTCCAATTAATTCAAAACAAGCCTTAGAGCCAAGGCAAAGAGTCAATACACTATGATCAAAGTCCAAAGAATTCAATTGAGATTTTCAAAACAAACCAACAAACAACTTACAAAAAGATATAATATAAGGCACAAGAACATAGGATTGAGCGACCGAACCCCTCACCGAATGTGTATTCATTCAATTTGCTCAATGTTTAGGGCTTAATCACTCAATTCTCCTTTAGTCATGTTTCTCAAAGATTTGCAAGTCATCTAACAATCAACAATTATTTAGTGCATGCATACAAATATTATGAGGACTTCCATGGTTGTAATGGGGCTAGGGTCAAGGTAAGATGCATATGGTTAAGTGGACTAAAGTTTGAATCTTTGATCAACCTAAGCTTCCCACCTAACCTATGACAACCTATACAATTCAAAGCTAACCTAATTACCCATTCTTCACTTTCTCACACACTCATGTATTCTCTTTTTGAACATCACACATATGCATTGATTCTTATTGACTTCACTTTGGGGCATTTTGTCCCCTTTTTATTACTTTTCTTTTCTATTTTTATTATTATTATCTTCTTTTTTTCTCATTTTTTTCTAGAACATCAATGCATATGGTTTAACATAATTCAAACATGAGTATGTATCCAATTCCCAAAATTTTGACAAAAAATATAAAAACACACTTTTAACCCAACCAATGTTCCCAAACTTCCCAAACATAATGATAAACACTCTCACTAGCCTAAGCTAATCAAAGATCCAAACAAGGGAGGTTTATTATTTTTCACTTAAGGCTTATGATGTGCTAAAATTAAGAACAAATAGGTTTAGTATAGGCTCAAAGTTGGTTAACAATGGAAGATGAAGAGTAGGCTATTTGGGTAAGTGAGCTATTTGAAACAATGGCCTCAATCATATACATGCATTCATACACAAAATAATGGACATATAGAATCAACCAGATCGAATATTACAATCATAAAAGGAGTTTATCACACAAGAACAAACTTTATGGTTGAAGATGTGCAACCATACAATTAAAACTCAAATCTCACAAGGTATGTTGTTCTAGCTCTTTTCTATGTTTTATGAAAAATACTTCAAGCAAGTTTGAAAGAAAACAATTTTTCAATTCAATCAATGGCTCTTTTCTTGTTGTTTTACCAAACTTATTTCCTATATATATGCATGTTGTGATGGATGCAATTTTCAAAAATTTTCCTAGTTCTATTCCTAATTTTCAACATTACAAAAATTAACATGAACAATTAGGACAAAATTGAACTAGGTGCTATACTATTCATATCACCCAATCACAACTTCTCTCTATAAAATATATACTAAGAAAAATATGCAAAATACAATAGATATAACTATGATATATATATCATAGTTATATACCAAAAGAAAATGCGATGCAACAGTTAAAAACACTCCAAATATGCACAAGAAACATAATAAAAAGAAAATAAAGGGCAAAGTGTTCGGAAAAGAGAATTTACGCCCCCGAAATGACAAATCCTCCCCCACACTTAAGCATTGCACGGTCCTCCGTGCATGAACATAATCCGAGGAGAATGTGTCTCAAGAGCTCCACCTTCATTTGGCGGATGCGGGGGCTTGGGTTGTGTGAAAATCGCCAAGTCTAATGTATGCTTGGCATCTTCCCCCTCGGTGTCCTCCTCCTTTCCCCGGCTCCTTGCCTTCATGTCTCATCCTCAAAAAGAATCAATAAAGTATAATTAAGAATCAAAAGGCAAGTGGTGCAAAAGGGTAAAGGAGTAAGCAAATAAGCATCTAATTGAGAAAATTTGCATAGTTGTGTGGTATGATGAAAAGATGAGCCATGTATGTATTCCAATTGTGCACATGGTTAGAATACATACAACGGCCGGTTAAGATGGCATCCACACACTTAAAGGTGATAATGAGTTCCTCAATTAAATGGCCTAAGATGCAACTAAAAGATGAGCATCAATTAAACACAAGCAAGCTTAGGCAATTGCAACAAGAGTGAATTGAATTTAGAAAATATTGGATATTGAATGTGTGCAAGTGAAAGTGCAAGAGTGATAAAATAGCACAACAAACAATAACTAATGCGATGATGAAGAGAAACTATTTATTCATCCTTAGGAGCAAGGCAATAATCACATGGGGAGGTGTTTGCTACAAAAAGTAACAAGTCTTGATAAAAATTAAGTCAAGTCAGCTCAAACAAATGCAAAGCATTAACAAGGAGCAAATACCTCGTGATGTGATTATAATGACTTAAAAATCATGATGAACAAGCAATTCAATTCAATTCACTAAATTCAATATGTGTTTGTTAAAAATTACACCAAATAAGAGAAGTCAAATGTCACTTTTCATATCAATTTGGTGCTAGCAACTCAAAGCATTAAACAACAAGTACATTATTGAAAATATAATCATTCAAAGGTGCACAATTCTTGATTAGAATGCCAAACAAGGATATGGTCAAAAACATATGGTCGCAATAACACATGCATTAAACAAAAATTTCATGTAGGCATTATGTGAAACACATGGAGTGCAGTGCACATGTTCATCAAATCCAAGCAAAAATTCAAGCATCAACAACTCATAAATAAAAAATTTGAACACTTGCAATGCAACAAACAAACGGATAATTAAGCAAACTTAAACTAAATTACCAAAGTTAAATAAAGAAACCAAAAATTAGGCAAGCAACTAAACATAACAAAGAAGATTAAAACAAGAAAAGTGAAAAATTAAAGTATGGAAAAGAAAAAGATAGGGAACAGTGGCACTTGTATTAGCCACTGCGAAGCTCACGGCGGTGGTACTTCGCCGGTGAAGAGAAGAATAAAAGAAAAAGAAAGAAGAAAGAAGAAAGAAGAAGAAAGAAGAGAGAAGAAAGAGAACGGCAAAACAGGGCACTCTTTCTCATTACTGCCCAGAATTCGACCTGTGCGTACGCACACCAGGGAAAAGAGAGGGTATGCGAGTGCACTGCAGCGTGCGAGCACTGCAAAAAGAAGATGCATCGCAGCCTGTGCGTATGCACACCAGCGCAAATTTGGGGCGTTCAAACGCATAGGACGTGCGAGCGCTACTGGCAGAGGGGGTGCTAAGACGTGTGCGTGCGCACAGGACCGTGCGCACGCACATAACTCTTTTTTTTTAAGGGAAGGATCATGTGTGCGTGCGCACACAGGTCCATGCGCACGTACAAGAGCGAAAAGGGGTACGAGGTGCAGGCGCACAGGCTGTGCTAACGCTCCCACCAGAGGGGCTGCCAGCTTGCGTGCGGACGCACAGGGTAGTGCAGCATAGAAAGCACAAAAGGGACAGGGCGTGCGTACGCACAAACTGGTGCACAAGCACAAAGCTAAGAAAACAGGGCAACACACATGCACAGGCTGTGCTGGCGCTGCCACCAGAGGATGCTACAAAAGGTGTGCGGACGTACAATAGCGTGTGCTCGCACAGATGGCAAAAATTGTAGTTGTGTGCATACGCACAGGTGCCCTGGTTCAAAAAATTTTTTTCTTTTCAACACCAAGGTTCCAACCCTTAGTGCATCAACATATCAACCCAAAAACATTCAAAACATCACAAAATCATGATCCATATGCAATTCAACTTATCTAAACTCAAAATTAAACTAATCCTAAGCAAACCAAAATAAGAAAAAAATGCAATAAACCAAAATTATATACAAGAAAAAGGGTAAGAACAATGTTACCATGGTGTGATGTCTCCCACCTAGCACTTTGGTTTATTTTTCTTAAGTTGGACTTATGGAGAGCTCTCATCAAACCTCCTTGAAATCCCACCCAAGCTTGTATTCTCCAAGGCTTTTGAGACTCCAAGGCTCATACTCCCACATCTTTTTGTCAATTCCTTTCATTCCATCTAGGCAACAAGCATTTGAAATTCCCAATTCCTATACATAATAGCAACAAAACTCACAATGCAATGGGTGAGAATTCATTGGATAAAAAGAAAGTGAAAATCAAAGGTAACAAGAACAACTAAAATGAACTCCTAAAACTAGTAAAATCAAGTAATCAATCAAAAACCAACTATTCACATATTCAAATATTAACATATTTACAATCAACCGACAACAAGCAAGCAACATATAAGCTATTTACACTATCAACATATTTACAATAGCCAATAACAAGCACCATTACAACTCCCCGGCAATGGCGCCAAATTTGCTATTGAGAATTTTTGCATGGTTTGGAATCAATCAAAACAAGAATTAATTCTTTAGTAGTATAATCCAAACCAACAATGAATTCTCAAGATCAAATATTAAATACAATACAAAATAACCGGGAGTAGTTAAACCTTGGGTCGTCTTCCCTAGGAGTTGCAATTAAGTATCCATTATTGGCTATAGGGAAATGGGGGTTGGATGATAGCAATTGGCAAGAAATTAAAATGCAAGAAGGTAACTTAACATGCAAGAAATTAAAGGTTGAAGCAATTAAAGGCAAGAAAGGGAAATTAAATGCTAAAAAGAACTCTTGGCAAGAAGTGGGTAATTAAGGATTCCTATCCTAGTTGTGGACCACAAACATGGTAATTGTGTGTGAATTAATCCCAATTAGTCAACCCTAGATCGAGGATAAGTCAATTAGGCATAATTAACCTCAATCCCTAAGTCCTAAGTCAACACTAAAGGAGTCACATAGAGTCAAGGAAAACCAAATTAATTAACAACCCTCATACAATATGGAATGGACATCCACCACTCATGTTCACCCAAACACCTAAATTCCCAACCAAGAGTGTGAGAAACTAAGCAAAATTCCAACCGAGCATTTTGTCAAATACTTGGTGGGTGTGAAAATAAATCATGGTAAAATGACAAGAAATAATAAATGCTACAACTACCAAGCAAGGAAAATAAAGATAGCAACTCAATAAAGCAATAAATGGCATGAAACATAAAATTACATTAAATGTAAATTAAAGTAACAAGAGTGTGCAAAACATAAAAGACAACTAAAATGAGAAATTAACAAGATAAACAAGGGAATTAAGAAATAGAACAAAGAAAGGTAGAAGAAACTAGATTAAAACAAGAATTGAAAGTAGCAACTACAAGGAAATTAAACTAAAAACCATAGGTTCTAGAGAGAAGGGGGAGCTTCTCTCTCTAAAAAATGAACTACATGACTAAAATCTAACCCTAATTGCTCCCTCCCCTCTCACATGGAGTGAGGCGTTGTCTAATATAGGAAGAATCAGCTTTAGAAGGCCCAAAAACTGGGCTTTGGAGGCCCAGAAATCACCCCCAGCGATTTCCATTAAGTGAGTCACGTGCTGGGATGTGTGCAGACGCACAGGTGTGTGCGTCCGCTCACATGCTGATTTTCTTCTTGTGCGTACGCACAGGTGGTCGTGCGTACGCACACATGGTTGTGGCTTTTGTGCGTACGCACACTAGGTTGTGTGCACGCACACTAATGAACAGATTTTTGCAAGTAAAGAATTCACAAATGAAATCTCATTGCTAGTATAGTTTCTAAACCAACAATAATCCTTTCATACAAAAACTTGTTTATCACTTAAGCAAACCCAATAAAAATAAACCGAAGTATCTAAACCTCGGGTCGTCTCTCAAGGAATTGCAGGGGGGTGTGTTACTTATGATTGGTTATGGAATGGTATCTTTTTGGGTTTTTTAATAAGGTTGGACAAAGAAATAAAATGGCAAGAAAGTAAATTAATAACTAGAAAAACCCTTGGCAAGGTATGAGAACCAGACGTCCTATCCTAGTTGTCCTTATCAATTGTGATGAGAATTGTCTGTTGCTCCCACTTAGTTAACCTATAACTATGGAGAAAAGTCAAGTGGACTAATCAAATTGATTCCTTAAGTCCTAGTCAACTCCTAAGGAAAGACTAGCTTTAGAGGAATCCAAATCAACCAGCAACTTTCAATTAATAATCAACAAATGAATTTGATAACTGATGGCCCGAGAATTTGTTGGTAAAGATTTTCTCAAGGAAAATCGCATTGCAAGTATAGCTCTACCAACAACAATCCTCGAGTATCAAATTTAGAAAGGGAAATTGGTTGTCACAAGTTCAACCCCAATAGAAATAACCGAAGTATTCAAACCTCGGGTCGTCTCACAAGGAATGGGCAAACATGTGCTTCAACATTGGTTAGAAATCCGGGGTTGTAAGTTATGAGCAAGAATTTAAACTAGGAATCTTAACAAGCAAGTAATCTTAAATTGCAAGAAACTAATTCAAATAACTAAGCAAGATATAAGTAATTCCAAACTAACAAAGTAACATCCAATATAATTCTATTCTAGACTAAACAAGTAACTATAACTAAGACAAGTAATCAAGAATTTGAGTTTTCGAATATGAATGATAAAAGCAACTCTTGGCTAGGCATGGGAATTGGGGTCACCATCCTTGTCTAATAACCATATCTTGACAATTATGAGGAACCAAACTCATTAAATCTACTTCTATACTTGAAGTACGTCAAATGGTTTGATCAACATCAACCCATAAGTTCTAACGTCACTACTAATTGACTTAATAGAAGGTTAGCATCAGTGACTATCAAATTGACCACTAAGGGCTCCCAAATCATCAAATCCATTAGACCCAATGACTCAAGTTTACCTAATTCCCTTAGCCTAGGCCAAGAGTAAAGAGAACTACTCCATAATCAAAGTAAACAATTCATCGAACTCATGGTGATCATTAACAAAAGACATGTTCAAATTGCAATTAAATTGAAATCAACAAGTACCCACTAACAATTATCAACATACAATCGCTCAAACAACACAATTAATCATAGAAATCATCAATGTAACATCAACAAATCAAGATTCACAACATTCATAAAATGGGTATAAAATGATAATTGACATGAATTCATAAAACTAATACAAGATCTAAGCAAAATTATACTAAGGAATTCAAATTGAACAATTAAAACTAGTAATTAACAAGATCTAATTCAGAATTCACAAAGGGAAGATCAAATTAAAGCTAGATCTAGAGAGGAACAAGGGTTTCTCTTTCTAGAAGAACAAAGAACCAAAAAACTAGCTAAAAATTGTGTCTAGTGTAAAATGATTGATCCCCCCTTTCCCCCTAGCATTCTTGGATCTTTTCCATGCAGAAACAGCTTGAATTTGGGCCTGATGAGCCTCAAAAATCGCCAGGCACGATTTCCTTTAATATGTTCACGTGCAGCTTTCCGCGAGTGCGCGCCATGCGTGCATGCCCGTCGATTGCTTTTGAGATCCACGCGTGTGCGCCAGGTGCACGTGCGCGTCGATGGAAATTCTCTGATCCGCGCGGATGCGTCCATCCTTGCGCGCCACTTCTAGCTATCCTCATCCACGCGTGCGCGTGCGCGCCAATGCTGAATTTCCCAAAATCCAAATCTTCATCTTCCTTCCTTTTGTGCATGCTTTCTTTCTCTCTTTTAGGCCATTCTTACCCTATTGATTCTGAAATCACTTAACAAATACATCACAGCATCGAATGGCAATAAAAGAGAATCAAAATATAGCAATTTTAAGGCAAAATAAGCATGTTTTTCATCATGGAGTAATATTAGGAAGGAAACACAAAACCATGCATTTCTTGTGAATAAGTGTGAGAAATATTGACAAAAATCCCCAAATTAAGCACAAGATAAACCACAAAATCGGGGTTTATCAAATCTCCCCATACTTAAACCAAGCATGTCCTCGTGCTTAGAATAAGAAGACCAAAGATCATGGTAAGAAAGGGTTTATGAAATGCAAACTACCTAAGTAAATGGATGCAGCTAATGTAAAATCATCTACCTACTTGGTCAAGGACATATCTGTCCTCCAAGAACACATGTGAACATATAGGGTGAAAATAATATGTAGTTCATGATTCCTACCAAATCGAACATCACTAAGGAGTGCATATAACATGCTAGATGAACGCTTGTGAAAGCCGGGAACAAAGAATTGAGCATCGAACCCTCACCGGAAGTGTATCCGTTCTATCAGCTCAAGTGTATAGGGTTCGTCACTCAATCCTCTCCTAATCATGCTTCCAAGATTTGTCTTTCATCTAACAATCAATAATTACTTAATGCACGCTTACAAGTATCATGAGGTCTTATTCATGGGTTGTAATGGGGCTAGGGTAAAGGTAAGGATGTATATGGCCAAGTGAGCTTAAAATTTGAGTCCTTGATTAACCTAGGATCCCACTAGACACATAGAACAACCTATACAACTATAATACATTACCTTGCTACCCTTGAGTTTCACTTTTTGCATGCTCATATATTCTTTTCAATTCACATCCCATATGCATTATTTTTTATTACTTTGTCTTGGGGTTTTTTTGTCCCCTTTTATTGCTTTTTTTGTTAGTTTTTTTTTGGGGTCCCCTTTTTCTTGGGGCTTTATGTACAAAAGTTTCAATGCATATGGTTCAATCCTTTAATACATGAGTATGTTCCCAAATCCTAGAATTTTCAATTACAACTACAATTACACACCTCTATATCTACCCAAATTTCCCAAGTATACCCTCCTAATTRAATGATACACATCCTAACTTACCTAAGCAAATCAAGGATCCAAATTTAGGGACATTAATTGTTTTTCGCTTAGGGTTGTCGATATGCTCTATTTAAGAACAAAAAGGGTTTATCATGGGCTCAAAATTGGTTAGAAATGGTACATAAAAGGGTTAAGGCCATTTGGGAAAAGTGACTATTGAAATGATGGCCTCAATCATGTAAATGCATTCATACACAAGTAATGGACATATAGAATTGGACAAAACAAGGATTGCAATCATAGAGAGAGAGATATGCACACAAGAATGGGAAATAATAGTTTGAAGATGTAACCATGCAATATGCTCAAAACTTACATGCTTGTGTTCTTAGCTCGATCACTATGTTCCAAAATACATTCTTAAAGCAAGTTCATTGCAAAAATTTTTCAAAATTTGGTAGGGTACCCCAAAACACAGTTTCTTGGGGAAGAAGTTATTATTTTGACCAAGCAACTCTATAGAAACGAACTATCATGCAAGGAGTATTTACAAGCAAGACTAACTACACATGCAATGTACTAACTACTAAGCAAAAGATAAATCCATGGGTATTGAAAGGAAGAGATTGTTACCCATGGAGATCGGTCGAACGACCTCCCCACACTTAGAATTTAGCACGGTCCTCCGTGCTACAAACAACGCATAAAGGGCGGTCGGGACCAGAGCCATCACTATCCTTTCCTTCAGAGCTCCCATCACTTGGGTTTGAGGTGGATGTGAATATTTCGGGTTCATCCATGCTAGGGGTAACACAACGCAGAAGCTTCTTGATGTAACTATATTGGCGTTGATTGCGCCGCTCATATCTATCAAGCTTCCGGTATAGATCTTCTATCCTTTGATGCGTGGATCTTTGCCGTGGTGGTGATGATGAGGTGGAAGGGATAGTAGATGGGAGGGCTATGTCAAGGCTTGGGTTGTTCATGGAAAGATGTAAGTACTATCCGCTTGGGACCACATCACCCTTAGCCGAAACTATAATCTTCCTGTCCTTGGCATCCCGAAGAATACCCGCAGCAGCAACTAAGTCAGATACCAATGCTGGAAATGGAAAATTACCCCGGGCGTTGACTTGACTCATCGCTTGCTTGACAAGAAACAGAATGTTCACCGGCCTCTCCGTGAGAACACACCAAACAAGCAAGGAGAGGTCCGCCGTGAAGGATGACTTGTGGGTGCTAGGTAGCACATAGTGAGATAGGATCTGGGCCCAAGCTCGAGCTTCCAAAGTGAGGAAATGAGCGTCAATGCACTTGGCCCTCATCCAGAGTCGACCATGGATCCAAAATGTCTCTGGTTTAGCAATGACTCAGAGGATCGAGTCCCATCAAATCCAAACTTATCTCGCTGACGTAAGACTTCTTGTTAGCCATCCATGTCACTTGGTACTGATTGGACATTAAGCACTTGCTGAATAGCCTCTTTTGAAACTGATACTTGCTTTGGGTGCATGTATACCGATTGAAGAGAAGAGAGATGGTACTTAGTGTAGAATTCTTCAACCCAAGAGAGGTTGATTTCCCTTGTTTTTCTCAAAAGAAACTCCCATCCTCGCCGTTCAATGTGGGGTAGAATATAAGGAGCAACCTTGTCCGGCGGAGTGAGTAGATGCTCAGGATGATAGTTCCTCACAGCTATGGAGGGGAACATAAGTTCACAGAAGCGGTTGGGGAACCTTGAAGAATCTTTTGCCGGTTTGCTCTTTTCATTCTCATCAATAAGAGCGGTTGTCTTCGCCTTCTTAGATAGGGGTCTGGCTCCCAATGAAGAGTGCACCTTAGAAGTTGATCTTTGGGGTGCCCTCTTTGCGGCCGGTTTCCTTGAAGCTTTCTCATTTCCTTTCTTGGTGGCCTTCCTGAGAAAGGAAGGGAAAAGGGAGATATTAAACCCAAAGAATCATGTTAACAAAAACATGCAAGTAAAAGATAGTGCCCAAAAGAAATATTGCAATAAAGTTATCATAGACACATGGTTCACAACACTTGGCATGGGATGCAAGAGGAAGTGAAGCATGCAATGGCATGAGAAGAGTAATCTCAAGCATCCATAACAAAGGGCAAGTCATGTTCAATGAGTATCTAATTAGCAATCAAAGTAGAATCAATGCATATAGAAGACAACAAGTGAATGATGAGAAGCACCAAATTGAAAGTACATTATTAAAATAAACCAAAATGGCATTCATGCATTTCCTTGAACACTTGGTGTGCAATTAGCAAGCAATGAGCAATTATAAGATACTCAACCAATTTGAAGCCCAAAATGAAACATCAATCATCACATAAACACCACAGATTGGCAAAGATAAGGAAAAAAATGACAAAAGATCTATTAAAGCAAATTAAGCTCAAATACAACATCCATGGAAAAATAAGGAAAAGGAAAAGTAAGCAAACAAATAGTAAGGAATATCATCATGCAACTAAAAGAGAAACTAAGTAAATCAACAAAAAGAATCTAACTAAAAGAAGAAATAATGCAAAGAGAGTAATAGATGAGATATGGAGGAAGTAGAACCTTGAGAAGTGTAAAAGAACAAGGCAAAATTTTTTTTGTGAAAATGAGAAGGAAATAGGAGAGATGTAGTGCCACCGGAAGAGGCGGTTGTCACCGGTGAGTGGCCAGAGACGGTGGTGGATTGTGGAAGAAGAAGAAGAGAAGGGGTTATGGAGAATGAAGAAGAAAGAAATAAGAAAAGAAAGGAGCTTTAAAACTGGTTCGCACAACCGGCGCGCGCGTCCACAGTGCGTTGGCGCGTCGGTGAGATGTTGGCAAGGGACATGTGCGCGTCAGTGGTGCGCACGCGTGAGATCAGTTGTGCCCCTGGCACAGGACTGTCATGAAGTTGGCATAAGTCTCTGGTTTTTATACCAGAGTTGGCATGTGGCGTAGGCGCGCGGACGCGCACAGTGTGCAAGCGCGTGCTTGAGTCAGTTGGCAACCGGCGCAGACGCGCGCAGTGCGCAGACGCATTGGTGTGGGCACAAGTGTGGCATAAGTGTGGCATAACTCTCTGGTTTTTGTACCAGGGAGTCCACATAGCGCCAGCGGCGTGCGCGCGCACAGTGCACTTGCGCGTCGATGGGCGATTTGCAAAGGTGCGCGCAGGCGGCAAGCATGCGGACGCGTGGGTGTCTGGCGCGAGATGGGCATGAAGTGGGCATGACTCTCGGGTTTTTGGCCCAAGAGTTGGAAGTGTACTACCGGCGCGCACGCGCACAGTGCGCTGGCGCGTCGGTGCCCATTTTTCCTTTTTCTTTTCTCTCTTTTTTTTTTCAACATAACAAGACCTATTCCCACATATTCTTGGTAGGTGCTTAAGGTAGTAGTCAAAGAGAACACTTCACAATTTTATGCATTATTCAAAATATGGCATTCTCTCTACTTCAACAATTCATCCATACCAAAATAATGAAAACTATATGAATACCCTATCTATTCAACAAGAAGAATAAAACTAGCATTCCTATGCAATCAATCAATCATCAAGAAATCACAAAATTCACAAGAATTTAAGGTTACAAACAAGATGGTATACACAAGGAAGATCTTACCACGGTGGGGTGCCTCCCACCAAAGCACTTTTCTTTAACGTCCTTAAGTTGGACGGTCCTTTGCTTAAGCTTCCTCTCTCCTTGGTGCATCCTCCAATAGGAACACCTCTAGCTCTTTTGGGAGCTTGTGGCCATGATACTTCTTTACTCTATGTCCATTCACCTTGAAGGTTGCTTCACTCTTAGGATCAAACAACTCCACCACTCCATAGGGCTTTATCTCCTTCACTTTGAAAGGTCATTCCCATCTAGAGCGGAGCTTGCCAGGCATGAATCGAAGCCTTGAGTTGTAGAGGAGGACCTCATCATCTTCTTGAAAGTCCTTCTTCTGGATGTGATGGTCATGAAATGCCTTAGTCTTTTCCTTGTAGATCCGGGCATTCTCATATGACTCGTTCCTCAAACACTCAAGTTCCTCTAGCTGTAATTTTCTGGCTTCACCCACCTTGGTCAAATCCATGTTGCACTGCTTTACCGCCCAATAGGCTCTATGCTCAATTTTCACCAGAAGGTGGCATGCCTTACCATAGATGACCAGGAAGGGACTCATCCCTAACGGAGCTTTGTAGGCCGTTCTATACGCCCATAGTGCATCTCCTAACTGGAAGCTCCAATCCTTCCTTTGTGGATTAACCACTTTCTCCAAAATTCTCTTAATCTCCTGGTTGGACACTTCTGCTTGTCCATTGGTTTACAGATGATAAGCAGTAGCAATCTTATGCGACACTCCATAGCGCTTGAGCAATGCCTCTACCTTCTTGTTACAAAAGTGGGATCCTTGGTCGCTCACGATTGCTCGTGGCGACCCATAACGGCATACAATGTTATTCCTAATAAARGAAACAACGGTATTGGCGTCGTCAAGGCGGGTAGGTATGGCCTCCACCCACTTTGACACATAGTCAACTGCAAACAGAATATACAGATACCCACTCGAGTTGGAAAATGGTCCCTTAAAGTCAATGCCCCATATATAAAATATTTCACAGAACAACATAGGTTGCTGAGGCATTTCATCCCTTTAGGATGTGTTTCCCAACTTCTGACACTGATGGCAAGACACACAGAACCGGTTAGCATCCTTGAATAAGGTTAGTCACCAGAACTACAATCCAACACCTTTTTAGCGGTCTTTTGTGGGCCAGAGTGGCCACCACATTCGGACGAATGGCAAGCTTCGAGAATGGGTTGAATTTCAGACTCCGGGATACATTTTCGAATTACTTGGTCCACTCCCCTCTTCCACAAGTGAGGGTCGTCCCAAATATAGTATTTGGAATCACTCCTCAACTTATCCCTTTGGTGTTTAGAAAAGTTGGGAGGGAAGAGTTTTGCAACCAAGTAGTTCGTCATTGGGGCAAACCAAGGGAAACTATCCGACACAGCATGCAAACTATCCAATGGGAATAAGTCATTGATCGGAAGTGGATCAAATTTTAAATTCCCAATGCGGCTTAAATGATCTGCAACCAGGTTTTGAGATCCACTCCAGTCCCTAATCTCAATGTCGAATTTTTGCAAAAGCAAGATCCAACATATAAGTCTAGGCTTTGACTCATTCTTTGTCAATAAGTATTTTAAAGCTACATGATCCGTGTATACCACTATCTTTGACCCTAGCAAATAAGATCTGAATTTATCTAAAGCATAAACAATAGCTAGGAGTTCCTTTTCAGTAGTGGTATAGTTGGATTGTGCTGCATCCAGTGTTTTAGAAGAGTAAGTAATGACATAAGGGAGTTTACCATCGCGCTGTGCAAGCGCGGCACCTACAGCATGGTTTGATGCATCGCACATTATCTCGAATGGCAACATCCAGTTGGGGCCTCGTACAATCGGTGCTGTGGTAAGAACTCTCCTTATCTCTTCAAAAGCTTTCACACATTCACTATCAAACTCAAAATTCACATCTTTTTGGATTAGGCGCGACAATGGCAAAGCAATCTTGCTGAAATCTTTGATAAAGCGCCTATAGAATCCTGCATGTCCTAAAAACGAGCAGACCTCCCTCACAGATGAGGGGTGAGGTAAAGTGGTGATAACATCGACCTTGGCCGGGTCTACAGAAATGCCTTCATGAGATACTACATGTCCTAACACGATACCCTGTCTTACCATAAAGTGATATTTTTCAAAATTCAAGACAAGGTTGTGTCAACACATCTAGCTAAGACCATGGCCAAGTTCTCTAAGTAACAATCAAATGAAGTACCATAAACACTGAAGTCATCCATAAAGATTTCCAGACAATTCTCTATTAGATCGGAAAAGACACTTGTCATACACCGCTGAAAACTAGCAGGTGCATTGCATAGTCCAAATGGCATCCTTTTATAGGCAAAGGTGCTAAACAGACAAGTAAATGTGGTCTTTTCCTGATCTTCAGGAGCAATGTGAATCTGGCAGTAACCAGTGAATCCATCAAGAAAACAATAATGGGATTTACCCGCCAAACGGTCCAACATCTGATCGATAAAGGGCAAAGGGTAGTGGTCCTTTCTTGTAGCAGCGTTCAATCTTCTATAATCAATGCACACTCGCCACGCATTTTGTACTCTCTTGGCGACCACTTCACCATCATCTTTTTTTACCGCAGTGATGCCCGACTTTTTGGGAACAACCTGGACCGAGCTCACCCATTCACTGTCAGAAATTAGGTATATGATACCCGCATCAAGTAATCTCGTGACCTCTTTCTTCACCACATCTAGGATGGTTGGGTTGAGCCTTCTTTGCGGTTGCCTAACCGGCCTAGCTCCCTCTTAGAGAAATATCCGATGCATGCACTTGTGAGGGTCAATTCCCACAATATCCGCTAGGCTCCATCCAATTGCCTTCTTGTACTTTCTTAGAACATGTAGGAGCTTTTCTTCTTCTTCACTTGAAAGCTCACTAGCAATAATGACCGAAAACCTTTGGTTGTCCTCTAAGAAAGCATATTTCAAATGAGATGGAAGGGGCTTCAGTTCACTCTTTGCCTCAAGCTGAGGTTCCTTTTCATTAAGCTCATGCAGTTCACTCTTAACAACTTTCTCATGTTCATCATCTTGGTCATCCATCTCCTCAACAATAGGGTAGCACAACTTGTTGTGGTTTTCTTTTTGCACTTCCACTACCACTTCATCAATTACATTACATCGGAGCACGGAATGTTCTTCGGGAGGATGTTTCATGGCTTCTTCTAAATTGAACTTGATAGTTTTGTCTCCAACCTCAAAGGAATATGTGCCGGTAAAGGCATCTAACTTGAATTTAGAGGTCTTGAGGAAGGGTCAACCAAGTAGAATGGAGGATGAGCTTCTATTTTCTGTTGGAGACATTTCAAGGATGTAAAAGTCAACTGGAAAAACCAAATCCTGGATCGCCACAAGTACATCTTCCGCTATTCCCATTACCGTGATCACACTTTTATCGGCTAAGATAAACCTTGCCGCCGACTTCTTTAATGGAGCTAAATTCAACCGCACATAGATAGAAAGCGGCATGATGCTTACACAAGCTCCCAAGTCACACATAAAATCATGAAAAGTGCGTCCACCAATACAACAAGACACCAAACAAGGTCCAGGGTCACCACATTTCTTTGGAATAGATTCCATCAAGGACGAAATTGAACTACCCAAGGATAATGTCTCTAATTCTCCTATCCTATCTTTGTGTGTACACAAGTCTTTCAAAAATTTTGCATACTTTGGAATTTGTTGAATAGCATCAAGAAGTGGTATGGTTACCTCAACCTTCTTGAAGACTTGAACCATGTTCAAATCAAATTCCGATGTTTTCTTTGCTTTCTTCACCATGGATGGGAATGGAATAGGAATGGACTCATCCACTATAGATTTCCTCTTGGGTTCCTTGAGGTTTACTTCTTCTTTCTCATGCCTTTTGTCTACCACCTCTTCTTCATGTGGAGCTTCAACAACTACTTCTTCCTCATGAATGTCTCCCATGACCCTTGGAGGTATCTCCTCCAATGCAGTCTTCGATCGTAGAGTGATGGCATTGAGATCACCCTTTGGGTTTAGTTGGGGTTGGGATGGAAGGTTAGAAAAGCTTGAGGGTTGGTTGGTGTTGTTGTTGGGAGTTGATGGTTAGTTTGACATAGACATCTTTGAAAGCATGTTGGTGAGGTTAGCCAATTGAGCGCCCAAGGCTTCAAATTGAGCCTTGTTGCTCTCGTCCCGTTTCTCCATGGCGGCTCTAAGCTCATCAACTTGATTGTTGGAAGATGGAGGAGTTTGGTTGGATTGTTGTCTATGGTGTGGTGCTTGGTACTTGGTGTAGTTGTTTTGGTTTTGGTTGGAGTGGCCTTGGTTGGCTTGGTAGTTGGTGTTGTTATGGTGGTATTGGGATGAAGATTGGTTGTTGTTATGATGAGAAGAAGAGTTGTTCCATCTTTGGTTTTGATTGCTCCCTTGTGCATTATCCCTCCACCCTTGATGTTGATTACCACCTTGAGGGTAATTATTTTGGCCTTGAGGAGGATAGGGTGGGCAGTTGTTGTAATTCACATTGGCTACTACAAGAGCATGTTCCTCTTGAATTTGATGGCATTGATCGGTGTAATGTGTGGTGTTAGAGCACAAACCACAAATCCTAGGAGGGCCTTCAAGTTGAGCAACGGGAGGTGGGGCTTGGATGGCTTGGATGGATTAGTATTCCTTTTGATCTTTTTGTATTTGTGTAAGGATGGTAGTCATATCCCCAAGTGCCTTGGTCAAGCTTGCTTCGGAAGGGAACGGTTCTACCACACCCTTGAGAGGATTACTTCTCACCCTTGTATGTTGTGTAGCTTCGGCAACATCCTTTATCAAATTCCAAGCTTCTATCTTCCACACAAATACCTCCGGTGAAGTAGCTAATGAGCAAGTGAGTGTTCATTCCATGGTGCGGACAAGATTCTAATAGCCTCTTGAATCGAGACCAATACTCATACAAGCTCTATTGGTCTTTTTGCATTATACCCGAAATCTCCTTCCGGATGTAGTAGGTCTTCTCCGGTGGAAAAAATTTATCTAGAAACTCTCTTCTCAAGAAATTCCAATTGGTCACAATCTCATCCGCTAGCGAATAAAACCATGTCTTCGCTTGCCCTTCAAGAGAGAAAGGGAAGGCAAAAACCATGATAGCCACCTCATCGGCTCCATGACTTCGAGCCGTAGAACAAGCAACTTGAAAATATCTTAGATGTCGGATGGGGTCTTGACCCGGAAACCCATGATATTTAGGAAGTAGATGTATCAAGCTACTCTTCAATTCAAAGTTTGGATCAAGGTTAGGATACCTTGCTTGCAACGGTTGAAGTATGATATCCGGAGCTCCTTGCTCATGCAAAGTGATCCGTCGTGGCTCCGCCATGTGTGGCTCACCTGTAGGATACAAAGATGTATTAGTAGTGCTAATAGAATAATAGGAGGTAGCAGACTCCAAGTCACTTTCGGTGTCGCCTAGTGATTCGGTGTGTTCCTCAAGAGAGGTCAAAGTACTAGCCGTATAATCCAATCGCCGTCTAGCTTGTCGAGTATGCAACAAAGTTCTTTCAATTTCGGGATCAAAATCGGCTAAGCTAGAATTCGGTTGAGACCGAGTCATCAAACTTGAGAGTCATAGCACAAATGTAAAAGAAATCTAAACTATAGCTAAGTATCAAAAGCAATTAAACTATCTACAATATCCACATATTCACATAACCAGTATCAAGGCATATGTTGCAACCATTCCCCAGCAACGGCACAAAAAATTTGATGTGCGCTCGTGGTTGCATCGGTAAAGATTTTCTCAATAAAAATCGCGTTGCAAGTATAGTTCTACCAACAACAATCCTCGAGTATCAAATTTAGAAAGGGAAATGGGTTGTCATAAGTTCAACCCCAATAGAAATAACCGAAGTATTCAAACCTCGGGTCGTCTCACTAGGAATGGGCAAACATGTGCTTCAACATTGGTTAAAAATCCGGGTTGTGAGTCATGAGCAAGAATTTAAACTAGGAATCTTAACAAGAAATTAATCTTAAATTGCAAGAAACTAATTCAAATAACTAAGCAAGATATAAGTAATTCTAAACTAACAAAGTAACATCCAATATAATTCTATTCTAGACTAAACAAGTAACTATAACTAAGACAAGTAATCAAGAATTTGAGTTTTTGAATATGAATGATAAAAACAACTCTTGGCTAGGTGGTGCACGAAATTGTGATCATCAATGGCGCCAACAAATTGGTACGCACAATTGTAATATCAACTCTTTATCACAACTCCGCACAACTAACCAGCAAGTGCACTGGGTCGTCCAAGTAACAAACTTTACGTGAGTAAGGGTCGATCCCATGGAGATTGTCGGCTTGAAGCAAGCTATAGTCATCTTGTAAATCTCAGTCAGGCAGATTCAAATGGTTATG
>QBTX01001059.1:30810-51381 GCA_003063285.2 Arachis monticola | reverse complement strand
GTAGGTAGATTCATTTTACATTTAGTTGCATGCATGTAGATAGGTTTATATAGTTTATTTGCATTGAATAAATGTTCATACCCCTTTCTTGTCCTTCTTTATTCTTAGCATGAGGACATGCTTGGTTTAAGTGTGCGGAGATTTGATAAACCCCAATTTTGTGGTTTATCTTGTGCTTATTTCGGGGATTTTATCACCTTTTCCCACATTTATTCAATAAAATAGAATCGTTTTGCAATTCTCCCTTGATTTGTGCTTAAATGTGAAAACATGTTTTTTAGGCCCTAAAATTGGTAATTTTAATTCATTTTAATTCTATTCGATGCCTTGATGTATTTGTTGAGTAATTTCAGGTTCATAAGGCAAGTATTGGATGGAAGAAGTGAGGAGAAAAGCATGCAAGTGGGAGAACTCATGAAGAAATGAAGGAACCGTAAAACTGTCAAGCCCGACCTCTTCGCACTCAAACGAGCATAACTTGAGCTACAGAGGTCCAAATGAGGCGGTTCCAGTTGCGTTGAAAAGCTAACATCCGGGGCTTCGAAATGATATAAATTTTGCCATATGTTGCTTCGCGTTCAGGGGCGCGCACGCGCACTTTACGCGCGCGCACCGATGCTGTCCGTTGCCCACTTTTATGAAATCGCCCCCAGCGATTTTGTAGCTCATTTTGGGCCCAATCTAACCCATTTCTGATGCTATTGAACCCAAGGATTGAAGGGGGAATGAACCAAGTAGTCATAGTTTAGTTTTTCATCATGTTTTAGGGTAGAATTCTAGAGAGAGAAGCTCTCTCTTCTCTCTAGAATTTAGGGTAGTTTAGGTTTAATTTCTTAAATCCAACTTTTAATTCTTGTTTTGATTTAGTTCTTCCTTTTAATTTCTTGTTATTACATCTCTACTCTTCTAGTTTTACTTGTCATTTCCCTTATTTTGCCATTTTTATGTTTATGAACAATTGTGGATCTTATTTTTCTTTAATGCAATTTTAATGTTTGATGTTCTTTTAATTGATGATTTGAATTGTTGATTTACTTTTCTTGCAATTGGTAGTTGATAGATTTTACTATTTCTTGTCATTTATTATGCTTTCCTTTTATGCCTTCCAAGTGTTTGATAAATGCTTAGTTGGTCTTTAGAGTAGATTTTGAGCATTCTTGGCTTGGAAAGAGTAATTAGGCAATCTTGAGTTATGAAAACCCAACTTATGTTGGTGATCTAGAGTTGTTAGCTAATATTGTTTCCATTGACGCTAATCTTTTGCTAATTTAATTAGTGAGTTGATTAGGACTTTTGGAATATTGTTTCCATTGACGCTAATCTTTTGCTAATTTAATTAGTAAGTTGATTAGGACTTTTGGATTGAGATTAGCTAGTCTTATTAGACTTTCTCTCATGGAAGATAATATGATACATTCTTCCAATGTTGGAGATGACGTAATAAGACAAATTCTTGTTATTATTGTGGTATGATTGATTAGTCTTGTTTGACTTTCTCCTTATTTGTTGGAGTTGACTAAATAAGATGAATTAATCATTGCATGACTAGGATAGAAAGCCTATGTTCTCAATCTTTGCCATGAATGTCTCTCTCTTTATTACTTGCTTTCTTTAGTTACTTGTTTGATTTACTCTTCTTGTCATTTAATTTTTCTTGCCATTTATTTTTTGCAAAAATATAAAACCAACCCTTAACCCTTCATAGCCAATAATTGATCACTTCATTGCAATTTCTTGTGAGACGACCCGGAGTCTAAATACTCCGGTTAATTTTCATTTGGGGTTTGTTAATTGTGACAACCAAAATTTTTGTATGAAAAGATTCTTGATTGGTTTGGAAACTATACTTCACAACGAGAATTCACTCATTTGAGGAAATTCTAAACCGTCAAGATTTCGTTCGTCAAAACACACAAGAATAAAATAATTATGGTTAAATAATGTAACCATGCATAAAGGCTCAAATCTTCACAGGTTGTGTGTTCTTTAGCTCAAAATAATCATGTTGCAAATACAACTTCAAGCAGATTTGTCATACATTTTCTTTTAAAAAATTAGTGAAATTTTGCTCCAAAAGATAGAGTCTTAGAAGAAACTTATTGCCTTTTTAATCAAGTAGAGCATGCATGCAACTAACCTATTACTATGCAATTTATTCTATTCTATAAAAGAAAGAAAATCTAACTAAATATCCTAATTTATTGGTGCTAGGGAAGAAAAATTACCTCCGGAAGTCAGGTACTGACCGACCTCCCCACAATTAAGGCTTTGCACCGTCCTCGGTACCATCTGTCAAGAACAGGGGTGGGTTGGTAGCAGTATCTCCACAGTTGGGACCATCATGGCTCCCTGTGCTAGTAAAGGAAGTGGAGTCCGGAGTGTCTGAGTCCTTGAAGTGTCCCTTGAGTAGCTCCTTGAGGTGTTTGAATCGGCGCTCGTTACGATGCTCTCTTAACTTCGCTTTCTGTTCTTGCCGATCCAACCTTTTGATTATCTGCTGGAGCAGTTCGCCTGTTGTAGGTGCTTGTGGTGTTGAAGAAGGAATATCTTCAACCGGAGCAGTGGGAAGGTTCGTAGTGGCTGCTGGAAGTCTAAGGTACTTCCCATTGGGGACATACTGATCATCCCGTGGAAGCATGGCTTTGGTGTCTCCAGCTCTGTAGGAAACTCCGGCTGCTGAGACAAGATCTGAAACCAAGGCAGGAAAAGGTAAGTTGCTTGCAATTTGTACGTGTCCCATGGCATTTCGGATTTGTCTTGGTAGATTCAGAGGCTGGTCTGTAAGGATGCACCATAGTAGAACGGCCATGTCTGCAGTGAAGGAGGACTCGTGAGTGTTTGAAAAGACGTAATGGGACATGATCTGTGCCCATACGCGAGCCTCCAAGGTAAGTGCTGAAGCTGATATTCCCTTAGGGCGGGTACGATGGTATCCGTAGATCCAACGGCTGCCAGGTAGTGCGATAACTCTGAGAACAGCTTCCCAGTCAAATTGGTACATCTGGTGCTTGAGTGCGGCTTCTTGAAAGACGTCCAATCCTTCTGGAATAGGGGGAAGACTCAAAGCTTGTTGAATAACCTCTTCTTGAATGGGGACTTGCTTCTAACGGACATAGACAGACTGCAGGGTAGGCAGGTAGAAGTTAGAGTAGAACTCAACTACCCAAGAAAGATTAACCTGCTTCTGTTGTCTCTGTAGGAAACCCCATTGTCTTCGTTCAATTTGCGGCTCAACAAAAGTAGCAATATTGGGCGAGAGGATAAAAAGGTGTTCGTTGTTGTAACTCCTTTCAGCTAGAATAGGGAACATCTGCTCACAGTAGCGATTTGGAAATCGCGCAGTGTCCTTTGCTGGAAAGGCTTTCTCCTTTTCATCAACCTTTATGATCCTCTTAACTCTTTTTGTTGAGGGCTTGACTGCAGTTGAAGAAGGCTCTGCCACTAGTGCTCTTTTAGTTCCTCTTCTTGCTGGAGGTTTGGGAGTAGCTTTCTCTTTTCCTTTCTTGGTGGCCATCCTGAAAAAGGAGAGAAAGTAAATTAAATTCAAAGAGATATATAGCAAGGAAGAGAACGGAAAAGGTGGTGATGGATGCACATTAGGAGGTAACTGACATTAACACACGCTCATGAGTACATGTGAAAAGTCATCAAAGGAGAATAGCTAGTGCATATAACGACAAGTGAATGCAAGGTGTTTATTGGCATGCTGGAAAAGGGCATGAGTAGCATAGCCCAAGCATTACTTTGTAACAAACCATCACGTTTGTATTGACAATTAAATTCAATTATAAATAGTAAAGGGAATTTGTGAAAAGCAAGCATTGAATAGTAGAACATAGAGAAGTGCATAATGCCATATGGGCTTTTTCACAAACACATAGCATGCAAGGTAATAAAGTATAGAAAGTAAACGTGAACATGTGAAAGCATACAAAAAAAAAAAAAAAAAAAATATATAATTGTCAAGCGATTTGCAACAATCCACAAGCATATAAGGAAAAATAATGACTCAATAAAAATTCTAACACCATGTAAAAAGGAAAGAAGAAGAAAGAAAATATGAATAATGAAAAGAAAAAGAAGAAAAAGAAAATAACATATAAAATAAGAAGAATGATAGAAAAGAAAGGATGAAGAAGAAAATAAACCTTGTTAATGGAGGTGAGGGAGAGAGAGTGAAAGGTGAAATAGAAGGAAGAAGGTAGGTGAAAGAAATAAGGAGGGAAAAAGAAAATAGGATTTGGAGAGAAAAAGATATGATAATTGGCAAATTAGGTTGAGCTGTGCGGCGCAAGCGACGCGATCGCATGGGGCACGCGGTCGCGCGACTTGCGCTTAAGGTGATGGACGCGGTTGCGTCGGTCCCTCGGTCGCGTGACCCAGTTTGTGCTAGTGGCGCGAGGGGTTGTCTCGCACTCGCACAACTCTCTGTTCAATATCATTAAATGCCAAATTTTAGGTGACGCGATCGCATGGGGCATTCGATCGCGTGAGTGGGCAATTTATGGGGTACGACGCAGCCGCTTGGGGCACGTGGTCGCGTGAGGGGTTGCGCGTCCAGCGCCAATCCAGCACCACTCTAGCACAGCACAACTTTCAGCTGTGCACCCTTTTACGTCGAAAATCAGGGCACGCGGTCACGTGGGAGGTCATTATGCCCATATGATGCGGTCGCTCAGCGACGCGTCGCGTGGGTGAATTGTGCCATTGCCACTCCTCCAGCCACGCTCCAGCGTGACTCTCTGTATGTTTTTATTTTTCCCTCCTCTCCTTGTGACGTGGACGCGTCGCTGATGCGGTCGCGTCGCGTGGCATTTTTCTTTTTTTTTTTCTTTTTTTGTTTAAATAAAAGTATGTAAATGCAGATGAAATTTAATTAATTAAGAGAAGAGTTATTGGATAGAATAACTAAAATAGAGAAAAAACGATCATACCATAGTGGGTTGTCTCCCACCTAGCACTTTGCTTTAACGTCGTAAGTTGGACGCTCCACTAGCTCAGTCTTCGGCTATGTGGGGATCTTCCAAGAGGAAGATCTCGAGTTCCTTGTTTTTCTTCGCTTTTCGCCATGGTACAGCTTTAAACGATGTCCATTAACTTTGATAAGCTCCGAGCTTGAAGGATGGCTAAGGTGATAAACTCCGTACGGTTCGGCCTTCTCTACTCTGTATGGACCTTCCCATCTTGATCTCAACTTGCCTGGCATGAGCCTCAGTCGAGATTTGTAAAGGAGGACCGAGTCCCCAGGTTGGAACTCTTCCTTCTTGATGTGCTGATCATGTACAGCCTTCATCTTTTCCTTGTGTAGCCTTGAGTTCTCATAAGCTTCTAGGCGAAGGCTCTCCAGTTCTTGCAGTTGCAACTTCCTTTCAACTCCGGCTTTCTCAATTCCCATGTTGCACTCCTTGATTGCCCAAAAGGCTTTGTGCTCTATTTCAACTGGAAGATGACAAGCTTTTCCATAAACTAAGTGAAAAAGACTCATCCCAATGGGTGTTTTATATGCTGTTCTGTATGCCCAGAGTGCATCTTGTAGCCTGGTGCTCCAGTCTCTTCTATGAGGCTTTATCTTCTACAAGATACGCTTTATCTCTTCTTTGACACCTCGGCTTGCCCATTGGTCTGAGGATGGTATGCTGTCGCAACCTTATGAATTATCCCATGCTTCTTCATTAGTCCTGTTAGTTTCCTGTTACAAAAATGGGTGCCTTGATCGCTCACGATTGCTCGTGGGGATCCAAAGCAACAGATAATATGGTTTCTCACAAAGGAAACAACAGTGTTAGCATCATCAGTGCGGGTAGGAATTGCTTCCACCCATTTGGAAACATAATCCACAGCTAACAATATATAAAAATAACCATTAGAATTTGGAAATGGACCCATGAAGTCAATGCCCCAAACATAAAAAATTTCACAGAAAAGCATATATTGTTGAGGCATCTCATCCCTCCTGGATATATTACCAAATTTTTGGCATGGGAGGCAAGATTTACAAAATTCAGCAGCGTCTCTAAAAAGAGTAGGCCACCAGAATCCACAGTCTAAGATTTTTCTAGCAGTTCTTTGAGGGCCAAAATGTCCTCCACTCTCAGATGAGTGACAGGCCTCTAAGATGGACTTGAATTCTGATTGAGGCACACACCGTCTAATTACCTGATCAGCGCCACATCTCCATAACTATGGGTCATCCCATATATAATATTTAGACTCGCTTTTCAGCTTGTCTCTTTGATGCTTAGAAAAGTTTGGAGGAAATGTGCGGCTAACTAGATAATTAGCTACAGGTGCATACCAAGGGGATACTTCAGATACTGCTTGCAGGTTATCAAATGGAAAATTATCATCTATAGGAGTAGAATCATCCTTAATGTGTTCAAGGCGACTCAAGTGGTCTGCCACTAAATTCTGGTTACCAATCCTATCCTTTATTTCTAAATCAAATTCTTGTAATAACAGTATCCAACGTATAAGCCTTGGTTTGGACTCCTTTTTAGATAATAGATACTTTAAAGCTGCATGGTCCGAATACACTACTACTCTAGTACCAAGTAAATAAGCTCGGAATTTATCCAGAGCAAAAACAATAGCAAGAAGCTCTTTCTCAGTAGTAGTATAATTGGACTGGGCAGCGTCTAAAGTTTTAGACGTATAAGCAATAACAAAAGGATCCTTACCTTTGCGCTGAGCCAGCATTGCTCCTACTGCATGGTTGGAAGCATCGCACATGATTTCAAACGGCTGGCTCCAGTCTGGTCCTCTCACAATTGGAGCTTGAGTCAGGGCGGTCTTCAGCTTATCAAACGCTTGCTTGCAATCTTCACTGAACTCGAACTCAATATCCTTCTATAGTAATCTGGATATGGGAAGTGCTACCTTACTAAAGTCCTCAATAAATCTCCTGTAAAAACCTGCATGGCCAAGGAACGAACGGACTTCCCTCACAGAAGAGGGGTAAGGTAAACTAGAAATAACATTCACCTTTGCTGGGTCTATAGAAATGCCATTATTAGATACCACATGTCCTAATACAATCCCTTGTTTTACCATAAAATGACATTTTTCAAATTTAATACAAGGTTTGTATTAACACATCTATCTAATACTCTAGATAATCCATCTAAGCAAAGGCTAAAAGAATCACCATAAATGCTAAAATCATCCATAAAAACCTCCATACAGTCCTCAATAAGATCAGAGAAAAGACTCATCATGCACCTTTGGAAAGTAGCTGGTGCATTGCACAAGCCAAAGGGCATTATCTTGTAAGCATAAGTCCCAAAAGGACATGTAAAAGTAGTCTTTTCCTGATCCTCAGGAGCTATATGAATCTGGAAATAACCTGTGTAACCATCTAAAAAGCAATAATGTGATTTACCTGACAGGCGATCCAGCATTTGATCAATAAATGGAAGTGGGTAGTAATCCTTACGGGTGGCTTGGTTGAGACGCCTGTAATCAATGCAGACTCTCCAAGGATTCTGAGCTCTAGTTTCTATGAGCTCTCCATGCTCATTCTTCACTGTAGTGACTCCAGACTTCTTGGGCACCACTTGTACTGGGCTAACCCATTCACTGTCTGCTCTATGATTGAAAACTTGATTCCTAAGCCTTTAAATTGTGTATTTTTAATTCCCCTTTATACCATTCGATGCCGTGATCTGTGCGTTAAGTGTTTTCAGGCTTTATAGGGCAGGGATGGGTTAGAGGATGGAAAGGAAGCTTGCATAAATGGAAGGAGCACAAGAAATAAAAGAGACAAACAGCGAGGAGCGACGCGCACGCATGGCTCACGCGTGCGCATGAATTGGAGTTTGCACGGCGACGCGTTCGCGTACCTGACACATACGAATGTCTAGAGCAGAAGACAAGCGACGCGTACGCGTGACTGACGCATACACGTGACCAGGATTTTTGTCAATCAACGCGTACGCGTGACTGATGCGTACGCGTGACATGCGCGACCTGTAGAAATCACAGAAAATGCTGGGGACGATTTTGGGCCAAGTTTGGACCCAGTTTTCGGCCCAGAAACACAGACTAGAGCCTAGGGACAAGCAGAGACTCAACACACATTCTCATTCGTATAGTTTTAGTTTTAGTTTTGAATCTTAGATAGAAATTACCTCTTCCTCTAGGTTTTCTTCACATTCATAGATTTCTAGTTTTATGCCTTTGCTTTGGATATTGAGAAGAGTCATTACCTCCATTGAAGTTTCCATTATTCTAGTTTGCTTTCTTATTCCTTTACTCTTTTAATTGTCCATTAACCCTATTCAAATAAGTATGTTTATGATTTTGGGATTTATTAATGCAAAGAATTATTTTTACTTTTAACTGATTTTCAGTTATTATTTAATTCATCATGTCTTATTTTTATTCCCTTAATATGCCTGTGAACATTATATTCATGTCAATGGAGTAGACTCCCAACTTGACTTGGGGGTTGATTAAAAGGAGACCTTAGATTTGGAATGCTCAAGTGATTTGTTAAATTGAAGTTGTTGGCTAACTCTCCAGTCTCTGACTCTAATCCTTCCTAAGGAGAGGATTAGGACTTGGGATTCAGAGTTGATTAGTTGGTTGCTTGACTTTCCTTTATTTAGTAAAGGATGACTAAGTGGAACAACAACCTGTTGCTATTCCACTTGGGAAAACTAATAAGGATAGAACTTCCAATTAATCTACCCCCGGTCAAGGCTTTTATTTGATTATATAGATTCTCTCGTTAATTTTCATTACCTTAAATTACAATCATTTAATTTCCTGTTCTCCAACTCTTAAAAATTTCTCGAAAAACTCCTGATTAATTAAACAGCACTCTTTTGTCAACTCGTTGGGAGACGACCTGGTATTCCTACTCCCAGTATTTTTTTTCTAATTTTGTGACAACCTTTCTAAATTGATAAGTGGATTTTTGCTGGTTAAGAACTGTACTTGCAACGTATTTCTTATATTAATTTCTTAATCAGTTATTTTTCGCCACGTCAATTTTTGGCACCGTTGCCGGGGAGTTGCAATTGCGTGCTAAATTATTAGTTGGCGTACATTTTTTTTAATTTTTGCATATTTTATTTTATTTTATTACCATGAGCTGTATGTTTCTTTCATTGAATGACGCGTTCACTACCTGATCCGAGCTTAGCCGCGTTTGATCCTGAAATTGAAATAACTATTTCACGTATTAGGCGAGCTCGGCGTCGGTTAGCCTCTGAGGGTGGTGAAGTGGTTACTACCAATTCACCAGTCTTATCAGAAAGTGAATTTGAAGCGGCATTTGAGGAAGAAACAAGCTTCTCTACTACTGATTCTGTTGATATACGTGCAGGTGATATGGCAGTGCCCAAAAGGATTAGACTATAGGAAGCAGGAGCCCCAGACTTTACATTGCAACCGTATCAAGCGCGTCACCCAAATCTGGCTGCAGATTTTGATCTGAAGACTGCGCTAATCAACTTACTACCCAAGTTTCATGGCTTACCTGCTCAAGAGCCTATCAAGCACCTTAGGGATTTCCAGATAGCCTGCTCTACTACTAGGCATCATGGTGCAGAAGAGACTACTATTTGGCTGTATGCCTTCTCGTTTTCTCTTAAGGGAAAGGCAAGGGAGTGGTTCTATACTCAACCGGAAGCTGTCGTTATCAACTGGGATCTGATCAGAAGAGAGTTCCTGGACAAATACTTTCCAGCTGAAGTTACAGACAGACTGAGGAAAGAGATCTCCTGTATTATCCAAGGAAAGTCAGAAACCCTTTATAAGTGTTGGGAACGCTTTAGGAACCTCAGGATAAGACTACATTAGATGCTGCAAGTAATGGCTCTCTGAAGAAGTACAAGACGGCGACAAAAGCATGGCAGCTGATCGCCAATCTAGCTGAATCTACCCGGAATGCTAGGCATAGGACCAACCATCCCAAGGCTGTTGTGGAGGTTTCCTCTAGTAGTGAGACTGCTGCTCTCACACAGACTCTGGGAGAGCTGACTAACATACTGAAGCAGCTCCAACTGAATCAACAATAATCTCAGCCTCCCTCACCCCAACATAATCAATAACTGGTTCCTCAGAGAGTGTGCTGGATATATGCCGATTATAATCATTACACTGATGAGTGTCCGCAGCTCCAACAAGAAGATAACACCTTCGTAGCTACTCATAACTTCTATGACCGCCCGAATCAAGGATACTATCAACAAGGTAGCAATTATAACCAAGGTTAGAACTATAACCAAGGTTGGCAAGACAACTTTAACCATGGGTGGAGAGATAATTCCACCCAAGGCTAGAGGGATAACTCCAACCAAGGATAGAGGGACAACTATAACAGAGGAGGCAGAGACAACCAGGGAAATCAGAGGTGGAAAATAATAATAATCAGCAGCACCGGAATCAGCAGAACCCTCCCTATCAAAAGCAAAACCAGAACTAGCCTTACAGAGCACCTCACCTAAGGTAGTCTCAATTGCCTCAAGACAACCAACAGCAGGCTTGATGAGCGGATAATTTATACGCTTTTTGGCATTGTTTTTAGTATGTTTTTAGTATATTTTAGTTAGTTTTTTATTATGTTTTTATTAGTTTTTAAATAAAAATCACTTTTCTGGGCTTTACTATGAGTTTGTGTGTTTTTCTGTGATTTCAGGTATTTTCTGGCTGAAATTGAGGGACTTGAGCAAAAATCTGATTCAGAGGCTGAAAAGGATTGCAAATGATGTTGGATTCTGACCTCCCTGGACTAAATGGATTTTCTGGAGCTACAGAAGCCCAATTGGTGCGCTCTCAATTGCGTTGGAAAGTAGACATCCAGGGCTTTCCAGCAATGTTTAATAGTCCATACTTTGCCCAAGATTTGATGGCCCAATTGGCGTTCAAAGTCAGCATCAGAATTCCTGGCGTTAAACACCGGAACTGGCACAAAAGTGGGAGTTAAACGCCCAAACTGGCACAAAAACTGGCGTTTAACTCCAAGAGAAGTCTCTACACGAAAATGCTTCAATGCTCAGCCCAAGCACACACAAGTGGGCCCGGAAGTGGATTTTTACGTCATTTACTCATTTCTGTAAACCCTAGGCTACTAGTTCTCTATAAATAAGACCTTTTTGCTATTGTATCTTTACCTCATGACACATTACACGTTTCATTTTGTATCTTCTATGGCATGAGTCTCTAAACCCCATGGTTGGGGGTGAGGAGCTCTGCTGTGTCTTGATGGATTAATGCAATTACTACTGTTTTTCCCATTCAATCATGCTTGTTCTATTCCAAGATACCACTTGTTCTTCAACCTGATGAATGTGATGATCCGTGACACTCATCACCATTCTCACCTATGAAAATGTGCCTGACAACCACCTCCGTTCTACCTTCGATTGAGTGTGTATCTCTTGGATTCCTTATTCAGGATCCTCGTGGTATAAGCTAGAATCCATTGACGGCCATTCTTGAGAATCCGGAAGGTCTAAACCTTATCTGTGGTATTCTGAGTAGGATTCAAAGATTGAATGACTGTGACGAGCTTCAAACTCGCGAGTGTTGGGCGTTAGTGACAGACGCAAAAGAATCACTGGATTCTATTCCGACATGATCGAGACCCGAGAGATGATTAGCCGTGTTGTGACAGAGCGCGTTGAACATTTTCACTGAGAGGACGGGAGGTAGCCATTGACAACGGTGAAACCCAACATACAGCTTGCCATGGAAGGAGCCTTGCGTGCTTGAAGAAGAAGACAGTAGGAAAGCAGAGATTCAGAAGATGGAGCATCTCCAAAACCTCAACCTGTTCTCCATTACTGCAAAACAAGTATTTATTTCATGTTCTTCTACTTTTTACAATTAAATCTCAGAGTTATTGATATCCTGACTAAGAGTTACGAGATAAACATAGCTTGCTTCAAGCTGACAATCTCCGTGGGATCGACCCTTACTCACGTAAGGTATTACTTGGACGACCCAGTGCACTTGCTGGTTAGTTGTGCGGAATTACAAAAGTGTGATTGTGATTTCGTGCACCAGGTTTTTGGCGCCGTTGCCGGGGATTGTTCGAGTTTGGACAACTGACGGTTTATCTTGTTGCTTAGATTAGGAATATTTTATTTTTGTTGGTTTAGAGTCTTTTATTTGAGTTTAGTTTCATATTTTAAGTTTGGTGTCAATTGCATGTTTTTTTTTTTTTTTTTTTTTTTTTAAAAAATTCTTTTTTTTTTGTTTTTTTTTTTTTTTTTTTTTAATTTTTCGAAATTTGTGCTTTATTTTTCTAAAAATTTTAAGTTTGGTGTTTTCGTGATTTTATTTACTTAAAAATTTTTCAAAAATTTGTTCTTGGTGTTCATCTTGATCTTCAAAGTGTTCTTGGTGTTCATCTTGACATTAAAATTTTCTTGTTTGTTCTCTGTGTTTTGATTCAAAATTTAAGTTTGGTGTCATTTTGTTGTTTTTCTCTTTCCTCATTAAAATTCAAAAAATAAAAAAATATCCTTTCCTTTTTTACTCATAATTTTCGAAATTTTTTTTTTTATTAAATTAATTAATTAGAAAATTTAAAATTTAATTAAAAATTTCAAAAAAAAAAAAATTTATTTTTTTTTCAAATCTTTTTCAAAAAAATCAAATTTTTAATTTCTTCAATCATATATTTTCAATCAAATCTTTTTCAAAATAATTTTCAATCATATCTTTTTTAATTGCTAATTTCAAAATCTTTTTAATTTATTAATTAATTTAGTTTTCATTTGCTTTGATTTTATTTTCTTTTAGTTTTTGAAATTTTATTTTATTTCCATTTTATTTATTTTATTATTTTCGGTCACTTTTAATTATTAAAATAAAAAAATTAAAAAATAATTCATATCAATTCCCTTTTCTCCATCATGGACATAAGTGGAAGTGAACAGTCCAGAAGGACTCTGGGGTCATATGCTAACCCCATTACAGCTGCATATGGGAGTAGCATCTGTATACCCTCCATTAAAGCAAGCAGCTTTGAGCTAAATCCTCAACTCATTATCATGGTGCAGCAAAATTGCCAGTATTCCGGTCTTCCACAGGAAGAACCTACTGAGTTTCTGGCATAGTTCTTACAAATTGCTGACACAGTACGTGATAAAGAGGTGGATCAGGATGTCTACAGATTATTACTATTTCCATTTGCTGTAAAAGATCAAGCTAAGAGGTGGTTAAATAACCAACCCACAGCAAGCATAAAAACATGGAGACAGTTATCAGACAAATTCCTGAATCAATTTTACCCTCCAAAAAGGATGACACAGCTAAGGCTGGACATCCAAGGCTTTAAACAAGAGGATCATGAATCCCTTTATAATGCCTGGGAGAGGTACAGAGGTATGCTAAGGAAATGCCCCTCTGAAATGTTTTCAGAGTGGGTACAGTTAGACATCTTCTACTATGGGCTTACAGAAAAAGCTCAGATGTCTCTAGACCACTCAGCAGGTGGATCTATACACATGAGGAAAATGATTGAAGAGGCTCAAGAGCTCATAGATACGGTTGCTAGAAATCAACATCTATACTCAAGCAGTGAGTCCTCTATAAAAGAAGAAGCCATGGCAGTAACTACTGATCCTAATCCTCAAGAACAGATTGTTGAACTTAATCAACAATTACTCCTGATGACAAAACAGTTAGCCAGAATTCAAAGAGATGCTCCAAGAAACTAAAATTGCTAACAAAAATATAGAATCACAGTTGAATCAGACAAAACTGCAGCTATCTAAACAGATAACAGAAGAGTGCCAAGCAGTTCAACTAAGGAGTGGGAAGACATTGAACAATTTAACTCAAAATGGTAAAACCAAGAAAGGAACAACTGACAGAGGATGACCAAACCACTGCCCAAAATCCCTCTGAGGACAGTAAGAGCCCTGAGAAAGAATACTTCTGCTGGCGTTCAAATGCCAGAAAAGGGGGAAAAGCTGGCGTTAAACGCCCATTCTGTACCCAATCCTGGCGTTCAAACGCCAATGAGGAATCAGACACCTGAGAGTGCTGATAGTAACCCCTCTAAGAAGGCTTCTCCAACCACCTCTGTAGGGAATAAACCTGCAGCAACTAAGGTTGAAGAATATAAAGCCAAGATGCCTTATCCTCAGAAACTCCGCCAAGCGGAACAGGATAAACAATTTGCTCGCTTTGCAGACTATCTCAGGACTCTTGAAATAAAGATTCCGTTTGCAGAGGCACTTGAGCAAATACCTTCTTATGCTAAGTTCATGAAAGAGATCTTAAGTCATAAGAAGGATTGGAGAGAAACTGAAAAGGTGTTTCTCACTGAAGAATGCAGTGCAGTCATTCTGAAAAGCTTACCAGAGAAGCTTCAAGATCCAGGAAGCTTTATGATACCATGCACATTAGAGGGCGCTTGTACCAAGACAGCCCTATGTGACCTTGGAGCAAGTATCAACCTAATACCTGCATCCACTATCAGAAAGCTTGGGTTGACTGAAGAAGTCAAACCAACCCGAATATGTCTCCAACTTGCTGATGGCTCCATTAAATATCCATCAGGCATGATTGAGGACATGATTGTCAAGGTTGGGCCATTTGCCTTTCCCACTGACTTTGTAGTGCTGGAAATGGAGGAGCACAAGAGTGCAACTCTCATCCTAGGAAGACCTTTCCTAGCAACTGGACGAACTCTTATTGATGTACAAAAAGGGGAAGTAACCCTGAGAGTCAATGAGGATGAGTTCAAGTTGAATGTTGTCAAAGCTATGCAGCATCCAGACACATCAAATGACTGCATGAGCACTGATATTATTGACTCTTTGGTGGAAGAGATCAATATGACTGAGAGTCTTGAATCAGAGCTAGAGGATATCTTTAAAGATGTTCAGCCTGACCTGGAGGAACCAGAGGAAATAAAAGAACCTCTGAAAATTCCTCAGGAAGAGGATAAGCCTCCTAAACCCGAGCTCAAGCCACTACCACCATCCCTGAATATGCATTTCTGGGAGAAGGTGACATTTTTCCAGTGATCATAAGCTCTGCTTTAAATTCACAGGAAGAGGAAGCACTGATTCAAGTGCTGAGGACACACAAGACAGCTCTTGGGTGGTCCATAAGTGATCTTAAGGGCATTAGCCCAGCAAGATGCATGCACAAGATCCTATTGGAAGATAATGCCAAGCCAGTGGTTCAACCACAGAGGCGGCTAAATCCAGCCATGAAGGAGGTGGTGCAGAAAGAGGTCACTAAGTTACTAGAGGCTGGGATTATTTATCCCATTTCTGATAGCCCCTGGGTGAGCCCTGTCCAAGTTGTCCCCAAGAAGGGAGGCATGACAGTGGTTCATAATGAAAAGAATGAACTGGTTCCTACAAGAACAGTTACAGGGTGGCGTATGTGTATTGACTACAGAAGGCTCAATACAGCCACCAGGAAGGATCATTTTCCTCTACCATTCATAGACCAAATGCTAGAAAGACTAGCGGGTCATGATTATTACTGCTTTTTAGATGTCTATTCAGGCTATAATTAAATTGCAGTGGACCCTAAAGATCAAGAGAAAAGCATTCACACTGTCTTCTGGCGTATTTGCCTACAGAAGAATGCCTTTTGGTCTATGCAATGCATCTGCAACCTTTCAGAGGTGCATGCTCTCCATCTTCTCTGATATGGTAGAGAAGTTCCTGGAAGTCTTCATGGATGACTTTTCAGTATTTGGAGACTCATTTAGCTCCTGTCTTGATCATCTAGCACTTGTCCTGAAAAGGTGCCAAGAGACTAACCTGGTCTTAAACTGGGAGAAATGTCACTTTATGGTGACTGAAGGAATCGTCCTTGGGCACAAAATTTCAAGCAAGGGAATAGAGGTGGATCAAGCAAAGTAGAGGTAATTGAAAAATTACCACCACCTGCCAATGTTAAGGCAATCAGAAGCTTTTTGGGGCATGCAGGATTCTACAGAAGGTTTATAAAGGATTTTTCAAAAATTGCAAAACCTCTGAGTAACCTGCTAGCTGCTGACACACCATTTGTGTTTGACACAGAGTGTCTGCAGGCGTTTGAGGCCCTGAAAGCCAAATTGGTCACAGCACCAGTCATCTCTGCACCAGACTGGACATTACCATTCGAACTAATGTGTGATGCCAGTGACCATGCCATTGGTGCAGTGTTGGGACAGAGGCACAACAAGCTTCTGCACATCATTTATATGCTAGCCGTGTTCTAAATGACGCACAGAAGAATTACACAACCACAGAAAAAGAGTTACTTGCAGTGGTTTATGCCATTGACAAGTTTAGATCCTATTTAGTAGGATCAAAAGTGATTGTGTACACTGATCATGCTGCTCTTAAATACTACTCACAAAGCAGGATTCAAAACCCAGGCTCATAAGATGGGTGTTGCTTCTGCAAGAGTTTGATATAGAAATAAGAGACATAAAAGGGACAGAGAACCAGGTAGCTGATCACTTGTCCCGGATAGAACCAGTAGCTGGGGCGTCCCTCCCCTCTACTGAGATCTCTGAGACCTTTCCAGATGAGCAACTCTTTGCCATTCAGGAAACACCATGGTTTGCAGACATTGCAAACTATAAAGCTGTGAGGTTCATACCCCAGGAGTATAGCAGGGTGCAAAGAAAAAAATTAATTTTAGATGCCAAGTACTACCTATGGGATGAGCCATATCTCTTTAAGAGATGTGCAGATGGAATGATCTGCAGATGTGTACCTAGAGAGGAAGCACAAAGGATCTTATGGCATTGCCATGGATCACAGTATGAGGGACATTTCGGAAGTGAGCGAACAGCCACTAAGGTCCTCCAATGTGGCTTCTACTGGCCTACTCTCTATAGGGATGCCCGAGAGTTTGTGCGTAACTGTGACAGTTGCCAAAGAGCTGGTAACTTGCCTCATGGTTACGCCATGCCTCAACAAGGGATCTTAGAGATTGAGTTGTTTGATGTATGGGTTATTGACTTCATGGGTCTTGTCCCACCATCATACTCAAACACTTATATTCTGGTGGCAGTAGACTATGTATCTAAATGGGTAGAAGCAATTGCCACACCCAATAATGATACTAAGACCGTGCTGAAATTCCTCCAGAAACACATCTTCAGCAGGTTTGGTGTTCCTAGAGTACTAATCAGTGATGGGGGCACTCATTTCTGCAATAAACAGCTGTCCTCTGCTATGGTCAGATATGGATTAACCACAAAGTGGCAACTCCGTATCATCCACAGACAAATGGGCAAGCTGAAGTCTCTAATAGAGAGCTAAAAAGAATCCTGGAACGGACTGTAATTGCCCGCAGAAAGGATTGGGCAAGGAGCTTGGATGATGCTCTGTGGGCATATAGAACAGCATTCAACCCCTATAGGAACTCTCCATACCAACTTGTGTATGGGAATGCCTGTCATCTGCCCGTGGAACTGGAGCATAAAGCCTACTGGGCAACCAGATTCCTAAACCTGGATGCTAAGTTAGCTGGTGAAAAAAGATTGCTCCAGCTAAATGAGCTAGAGGAATTCAGACTCAATGCCTTTGAAAATGCCAAAATCTATAAGGAAAAGGCAAAGCAGTGGCATGACAAGAAGTTGTCATCCAGAGTCTTTGAGCCAGGACAAAAAGTTCTGCTCTTCAACTCTAGGCTCGGACTATTCACAGGAAAACTGAAATCCCGATAGAGGGGTCCGTATGTGATTACAGGAGTGTCACCATATGGATATATTGAGCTTCAAGATATTGATTCTGATAAAAAGTTCATTGTTAATGGACAGAGAGATCAAACATTATCTTGAAAGCAATTTTGAGTAGGAATGCTCAAAGCTGAGGCTTGAATGAGTCTCAGCAGAGGTCCAGCTAAAGACAATAAAGAAGCACTTGCTGGGAGGCAACCCAGTCATTGGAAGGTTATTTGATCTACTTAATAGAAGTTTAATATATATTCTTTAAGGTTGATCATTAAAATTGAAGGAATTCACAGAGTTACAGAAGGATTCAATGAAAAAAGCAGAGAAAAGAAGCTTTCTGGCAAGAAAATGCCAGTAAGGGACACTCTGGGCGTTAAACGCCAGAATGGATACCATTTTGGGCGTTTAATGCCAATAAAGGCCCATTTTGGCGTTAAACGCCAGAATGGGCACCATTCTGGGCGTTTAATGCCAGAATTGCAGCATCTTGGGCGTTTAGCAAAACGCCCAGTGATAAAGGGGTTTCTGGCGTTTAACACCAGCCAGGTGCCCTGGTTGGGCGTTAAACGCCTATAATGGCCACCAAATGGGCTTTAAACGCCATAATGGATACCATTCTGGGCGTTTAACACCAGAAAGGCAGGGGAAGGAGATTTTGCTTTCCACTTCAAATTTTTTCACACTTTCATGTTTTGACCCATAATTTCCTACATGAACATGTTACAAATTTTCTTCATTCACCCTCATATTTCAAAAATTCAACAATTTCCTCAATTATTTTTCAAATCTCTTTCAAATCCTTTCTAAATCTTCTTCAAAAACTCAAGTATTTTCTCAAATTCTTTCCACATCTTCTCAAATCTTTTCTTCCAAAACTTGCGAAATCCCTCCTCCTCCCTTATAAATACACATTCGGCCATCCCCCTCTCTTCACCATTCGAATTTGCTTCTCCTCCTTTCTCTCCCCTTTCCTTTCTTTTGCTTGAGGGCAAGCAAACCTCTAAGTTTGGTGTGCTTTTCCGTGATCACTAAACTAAGGCTCATCAAGATCATGGCCCCTAAGGGAAAACAATCCAATTCAAGAGGCAAGAAAGAGAATACTCCAAAGAATTTTTGGAGTCAAGAGAGGTTCTTAACCAAAGAACATGCAGACCATTACCTCAAAATAATGGGTCTAAGGTCAGTGATCCCGGAAGTTAAATTCGATCTGAAAGAAGATGAATATTCGGAGATCCAAGAGCAAATTTGAAACAGAGGATGGAAAATTCTAGCAAATCCTGAGACAAGGGTTGGAAGAAACATGGTTCAGGAATTCTAACTCAAATCTGTGGCTGACAGATAAGCAGAGAATGACTGGAACTGCTTTCCATACCTACAGGACCATGGTCAGAGAGAGAACTATTTACTTCTATCTAGACAAAATAAGAGAGGTCTTCAAACTACCTCAACTACAAGATGATCCTGACTCCTTTAACTGGAGAATGGTGAGAGCAGATAAGGGGTTGGATCAAGTTCTAGAGGACATATGCCTCCCTAGAACTAAGTGGATAACCAATTCAAAAGGTGTCCCAAACCAACTCAAGAGGGGAGATCTCAAACCAGTTGCAAGAGATTGGCTAGACTTCATTCGGCGTTCTATATTGCCCACTAGCAACTGTTCTGAGGTCACTATCAAGAGGGCAGTGATGATTCACTGCATTATGCTGGGAAAAGAAGTGGAGGTTCATCATCTGATTTCTTGTGAGATTTACACAATTGCAAATAAGAACTCCACTGAAGCCAAACTGGCTTACCCAAGCTTAATCTCTCTTCTATGTAAAGATGTTGGGGTGAGGATGGGAGTAGATGAATTTATCCCAATTGATCATCCAATCACCAAGAAGTCAATGGAAGGACAAATGCAAGACAACTCTATCAAGAGGAGGGCGCAGGAATTCCTTCCTGAACTTCCTGAAATTGACTACTGGGCCCGCCTAGAAGCATCTGTTGCCAAGCTGCAAGAAGCCATGGAATGAATCAAGGAAGAACAGGATAATCAAAACTGCATGCTCTGCAAATTGCTGAAGGAACAAGAGAAGCAGGGGCGTGAGCTACAGGAGCTAAAGCGCCAGAAGCTCTCCCTTGAAGGGTCAAACACCCCACAAATTGAGGGAGCATCCACTTCTCAAAATCAAGGTTGTTGAGTCCTAACTCTGTGATAACCTTTATTAATAGGAACCTATTTTAGAGTCATTTAAATTTCTGTTTTTATTTTTCTGTCTTCTATTATTATTGGTTTCTCTATTATTTTTTTTTGAGTCTTGTCTTTATTCTATGATTAATAAAATTTAGTGTCTATGCCTTAAAGCTATGAATGTCCTATGAATCCATCACCTTTCTTAAATGAAAAATGTTTTTAATTAGAAAAAGAGAAAAAGAAGTGCATGAATTTCAAATTTTAAAACAGTTTAATTATCTTGATGTGGTGGCAATGCTATTGTTTTCTGAATGAATGCTTGAATAGCGCATAATTTTTTTAATTTGATTATTTATGAATGTTAAAATGTGTTGGCTCTTGAAAGAATGAAAGGAAAAGGAGAAATGTTATCTGATGATCTGAAAAATCATAAAATTGATTCTTGAAGCAAGAAAAAGCAGTGAAAAGCTTGGAAAAAAAAAAAGAAGAAAAAACCAAGCAGAAAAAGCCAATACCCTTTAAACCAAAAGGCAAGGGTGATAAAAAGGATCCAAGGCTTTGAGCATCAGTGGATAGGAGGGCCCACAGGAATAAAATCCTGGCCTAAGCGGCTAAAACAAGGTGTCCCTAACCATGTGCTTGTGGCGTGAAGGTGTCAAGTGAAAACTTGAGACTGAGCGGTTAAAGTCGAGGTCCAAAGCAAAAAGAAGAGTGTGCTTAAGAGCCCTGGACACCTCTAATT
>QBTX01001059.1:0-29140 GCA_003063285.2 Arachis monticola | reverse complement strand
AACAAGTATTTATTTCATGTTCATCTACTTTTTACAATTAAATCTCAGAGTTATTGATATCCTGACTAAGAGTTACGAGATAACCATAGCTTGCTTCAAGCCAACAATCTCTGTGGGATCAACCCTTACTCACGTAAGGTATTACTTGGACGACCCAGTGCACTTGCTGGTTAGCTGTGCGGAATTACAAAAGTGTGATTGTGATTTCGTGCACCAAGGCTCCTCAGATCACTTATCCCCCTTCCTCTTCTAATGATGAGATACTTCGTTCTCTTGCACAAGGACAACAAAACATTCAGACTACACTTACCTCTACCATAAATGGTCTGGATGCCACTTTACAAGCTCTCGTCTCCAGGATGGATTCATTTTCCGCTCACAATAATCAGCCTTCAAACTCCAATGGAATACCTTCTCAACCTATACCTAATCCTAAAAGTGGAATCAATGCCATCACTTTGAGGTTTGGAACCACACTACAAGAGAGGAATCATGAGAAGCCAAGCTTGCAAGGAAACGCCCCAGTTGAGGACATGGTTGAAGTGGAGGATGTTGAAGAGGAAGATAAATTACAAGACATGGTTGAAGAAGAAGAAACTCAACCAAGGAATGGAAAACCAAAGGAAGCTGAAGTCATAAGAGACGCCATTCCTATCCCATTTCCACACCTTGCAAAGAAGCCCAGAAAACAGATGGAACTCGATCCCAAAATGGTAGAAATCTTCAAAAAGGTTGAGGTAACTATTCCCCTTTTTGATGCAATTCAGTAAGTACCTAAATATGCATGCATAAGGATAAGATTAATGAATTAGAAACTATTCCTTTAGGTAGTTCTATATCTTCTTTAATGGGGGATATACCTYAAAAATGTAGTGATCCAGGTCCATGCATGGTTAACTGTACCAAAGGGGTGTAATATTTTCTGACTGCATGTGTGATTTAGGAGCGTGCGTGAGTATTATGCCATTGTCTGTATATGATGCTTTGAGGCTCCCTCCCTTAAAAAGGTCGGCAGCTCGTTTTATTTTAGCAGATAAAAGCATCATCAGAGTGGTTGGAATTGCTGAGGATATGCTAGTGAGCATTAAGGGGCTCACATTTCCTATTGACTTCTATATTTTGGAGATGCCCCCTAATGACTCAGGAAGACCATCATCCATCCTGCTTGGAAGGCCCTTCCTGAAGACTTCAAAATTCAAATTAGATGCCTTCTCAGGAACTTACTCCTTTGAGATAGATGGCAGAGCAGTGAGCTTCAACTTGGATGAAGCTATGAAGCACCCTCTGGAAGATCATTCCATCTTCTAGTGCGACATCATTGATGAGACTGTAGCTGCAGTTCACAAAGAAGAAATAGAAGAGATGCACATGGAGCATGGTCCAAGTGTGGGGAAACCCTTTGAACACAATGAGGACACTTTGCCATTATCACTAGCTCCAGATGATCAAGTGCCTAGCCATGAGCAGATAATGGAGTTAAAGCCCCTTCCACCCTACCTCAAGTATGCTTACCTTGAGGATAATCAGAAGCTCCCAGTTATCATTGCAAGGGAACTCACATCCCAACAGGAGGAGCAGCTGCTTAGTATGTTGAGAAGACACAAGAAGGCAATTGGGTGGAGCTTGGTGGATATAGTAAGCATCAGCCCTCAAGTTTGTGAGCACAGGATATTTTTAGAAGAGGGAGCAAGGCCTGTCTGTCAACCTCAAAGAATACTGAATCCCACCATCTTAGAAGTTGTCAAGAAGGAAGTGACCAACTACTTGAAGCTGATATCATTTATCTAATCTCAGATAGCAAATGGGTTAGCCCAGTACAAGTGGTGCCCAAGAAGTCTGGAGTCACAACAGTGAAGAATGAGCATGGAGAGCTCATTACAACTAGAGTGCAGAATTCATGGAAAGTTTGCATTGATTACAGATGCCTCAACCAAGCTACTCACAAGGGTCATTACCCCTTGCCATTTATTGATCAGATGCTTGATCGCTTGTTAGGTACATCACATTACCACTTTTTAGATGGTTATACAGGCTATTTCCAAATTCATATAGCTCCTAAAGACAAGGAGAATACTACTTTTGCATGTCTCTTTGGAACGTATGCTTACAAGAGGATGCCTTTTGGCTTATGTAATGCACCGGCTACTTTTCAAAGGTGCATGATGAGTCTTTTTTCAGATCTTATTGAGAGCTGTATGGATGTTTTCATGGATGATTTTAGCATATATAGTGATTCATTTAGCTTTTAATTGGATAGTTTAGCTAGAGTATTAGACAGGTGTGTTAGTTCAAACCTTGTATTAAATTTTGAAAAATGTCACTTTATGGTAAAACAAGGTATTGTACTAGGACACGTTGTTTCTAATACTAGTATTTCTGTAGATCCAGCAAAGGTAGATGTCATTTCTAGTTTACCTTACCCCTCCTCCGTGAGGGAAGTCCGTTCATTCCTTGGTCATGCAGGTTTCTACCAGAAACTCATTAAGGACTTCAGTAAGGTAGCATTGCCTTTATCCAGACTGCTGTAGAAAGATGTTAATTTCGAGCTGAGTAAGGACTGCATGGAAGCGTTTGATAAGCTGAAGGTTGCCTTAACACAAGCTCCGATTGTGAGAGGACCAGACTGGAGCCAGCCTTTTGAGATTATCTGTGACGCCTCCAACCATGCAATGGGAGCGGCGCTGGCTCAGTGCGAAGGTAAGGATCCTTTCATAATTGCATATGCTTCTAAGACATTAGACGCTGCTCAATCTAATTACACTACCACTAAAAAAGAGCTTCTGGCTATTATTTTTGCTCTGGATAAATTCCGAGCCTATTTACTTGTTACTAAGGTGGTAGTGTACTCAGATCATGCAGCTTTAAAATATTTATTAGCTAAAAAAGAGTCCAAACCAAGGCTAATACGTTGGATATTGCTGCTGCATGAATTTGATTTAGAAATTAAGGATAGGAGTGGTTCCCAGAATTTAGAGGCAGACCACTTGAGTCTCCTTCAGCACATTAAGGATCACTCCACTCCTATCAATGATGCTTTTCCATTTGATAGCTTGCATGCAATATCTGAAGTAGTCCCTTGGTATGCGCTTATAGCTAACTATCTAGTTAGTCATACTTTCCCTCCCAATTTTACTAAGCATCAGAAGGACAAGCTGAGAAGCGAGTCCAAATATTATATATGGGATGACCCATATTTGTGGAGATATGGTGCTGACCAGATAATTAGAAGGTGTGTGCCTCAATCAGAATTCCAGTCCATTTTAGAGGCTTGCCACTCCTCGGAGAGTGGTGGACATTTTGGCCCTCAAAGAATAGCTAGGAAAATTTTAGACTGTGGATTCTGGTGGCCTACTCTTGTTAAAGATGCTATTGCCTTCTGTAAATTTTGTTCCCCATGCCAGAGGTTCGGTAATATATCTAAGAGGGATGAGATACCCCAACAAATTATGTTGTTCTGTGAGATTTTTGATGTTTGGGGCATTGACTTTATGGGTCCATTCCCAAACTCTAATGGTTTCTCATATGTATTGTTAGCTGTTGATTATGTTTATAAATGGGTGGAAGCAATTCCTACCCATACTGATGATGCTAACACTGTTGTCTCTTTTGTTAGAAATCATATTATCTGTCGCTTTGGATCACTACGAAAAATCGTGAGTGATCAAGGCACTCACTTTTGTAACAGGAGATTAGCAGGTCTACTGAAGAAACACGGCATTGTTCATAAGGTGGCGACTACTTACCACCCCCAGACTAACAGACAAGCCGAGGTGTCGAACAGAGAGATAAAGCATATCCTGGATAAGATAGTCAAGCCTTATAGGAAGGATTGGAGTACCAGGCTTCAAGATGCGCTTTGGGCATATCGGACAGCATACAAGACACCAATCGGGATGAGCCCCTTTCGCCTGGTTTATGGAAAAGCTTGTCACCTCCTAGTGGAGGTGGAACATAAAGCTTTCTAGGCTGTAAGGGAAATCAACATGGGATTTGAGAAGGCCGGAGCTGAAAGGAAGCTGCAACTACAAGAATTAGAGAACCTTCGCCTAGAAACATATGACAACTCCAGGCTATACAAAGAGAAGATGAAGGCTGTGCATGACAAGCACATCAAGAGAAGAGAGTTCAGACCTGGAAAATTAGTTCTCCTTTACAACTACTAACTGAGACTCATGCCAGGCAAGCTGACATCCAGATGGGAAGGTCCCTATAGAGTAGAGAAGGCGGAGCCATATAGAGTCTTTCGCCTGAGTCATCCTTCAAGCTCCAAATTCATCAAAGTCAATGGACATCACTTAAAGCTATATCATGGTGAGAAGATGAAGAACACCAAAGAGCTAGAGATCTTCCTCTTAGAGGATCCACCAACAGCAGAAGACTGAGCTAGTGAACCGTCCAACTTAAGGATGTAAAAGCAAAGTGCTAGGTGGGAGACAACCCACCATGGTACGATCTTTCATTTTTCTTAGTTCTATTTTAGTTTATTTCTATCAGTGTTCAGCCATAATTTCTATATTCTGCATTCTGCATATAAAAGAAAAACAACACGCACGACGCACAAGTGTCGCTGACGCATCCGCGTCATATATGCGTACGAGATAAAGAGGAATGAAATAGAGAGTTGCGCGAGAACAGGGCAAGAGGCGTGCTGTAGGCAGAAGCAAGCCCACGCGTACGCGTCCCTGACGCGTACGCGTCACTTGCGGAATCACCAGTCCACATGTGCGCGTCCCTCACGCGTACGCGTGACCCTGTAAATCGGCGTAAATGGGTGTATGGCCAGAGAATTATGATGGTGTGGGGCTGGAATTGTGTTGGGAGCAGAAACCTTATCACGCGTACGCGTCCCTGACGCGTGCGCGTCATTTTTTCCAAACTGGCCATCCACGCGTGTGCGTGCCTGACGCGCACGCATCGTTTGAGATTTAGGCCCCATGCGCACAACAAACAGAGAGTTGTGCGTGCGCGAAGCTGCCTTCGCGCCAATTGCACAACCCATGTAACGCATGCGCGTCCTTGACGCTTACGCGTCGCCTAAAAATAACGCGATCCATGCGTACGTGTCGCATGCGACGCACAAGTTATCCACTTCAGCACCTGATTTCAAATCTCCTCTCCCCCAATCCTAATTCCTTTCAATCCTAATTATTTCTTCTTATTTCTTTCTTTCTTCTTCCTTATTCTTTCTTACTTTCTACTACTTTCTTCTTTCACTCTTCATCTTCTTCATCAAGGTTCTTTTCTTCTTCTCTTATACCCTTCCATTCTTGCATTTATTTTTTCTTTCTTCTTTATTTTTCTCTTAAATTCATTATTTATGGTTTCTTTTTCTTTTTCATGCATTCTTATGTTGGTATTGGAGTTTTATTTGGTTATTACCTTACTATAATGAAGCTTTTGGATATTATGAGGAGTGATTTGACAATTGATATTTTAATTTGGCTCTCATATACATTTGGATTACATTATTTTCATTCCTATTTTAACTTGCTCACCAAGTGTTTGTGAAAAAGCATGTATGGCATCTTGAACTCTATTTTGTTTTACTCTTTTACTTGAATGCCTCTTTTTCACATCACTTGCACCCACATGTATTTTGGATTATCATTCACAATTGTCATCATTACGCATGCTCTTTAATTTTGCACATTTATTACTTGATGCTTGAGTTATGCCTCTCATGCCCCTTTTTACATGCTTTTAACCTCTTGCATCTAATTATTATGAATTGCCTTTTTGATCTTAATTGAGGTCTCACCTACATATTGTAGCTACCATGTATTTGAGCTAACATCTTTCCTTTGGCATTCATTATCACTTGGAATTTCTCCCTTCCGGTTCTTTAGTTATCTATATTTAATATTTTCTCTTTTCTTTCTTCTTTAGACATGGGTACCAAGAAAGGAAAAGAGAAAGCCACTGACAAGAAACCAGCAAGGAGAGGAACCAAGAGAACAATGGCAAAGGCACTTCCATCTACCAGTGTCAAGCCACCAACAAAGCGGGTGAAGGGGATTATTAAATTTGATGAATCAGAAAAAGCTTTTCTCGCCCGAGACTCCACACGGTTTGCTAACTGTTATTGCGAACAGATGTTCCCCATCCTAGCCGAGAGGAACTACAACAATGAGCATCTACTCATTATCCCAACACATTTTGTTGACTTTGTAGAGCCCCGAATTGAAAGGAGACAGTTGGGATTTTTGAGGAGGCAGCCGCGAGAGGCCAACTTATCATGGGTAGTTGAATTCTACTCGAACTTCCATTCGCCTACTCTGCAAATTGTCTACGTTCGTTATCAGCAAGTCCCTATCTTCGAGAGTGCCATACAGAGAGAACTAGATCTTCCACCTAGCCCAGAGGGATGGGACTCCTATCAAGAGCCATCTTTCAAGTGCCAGACATACCAGTTCGACTGGAATAGCGTCCTGGGTGTCGTAGCTCAACCTAGCAGCAAGTGGATCTACGGACAGCATAAGACTCAACCTAAGAGCATCTCAGCCCAGTCACTCACCTTGGAGGCTCGCGTGTGGGCACAAATTATGTCCCACTATGTCTTTCCTAGTACTCACGAGTCGACCTTCACAGCAAACATGGCTGTCCTTATCTGGTGCATCCTGACAGAGCCAACCCTCTACCTGCCCCGACACATCCAGGCTGCCATGGGATACGTACAGATAGTGGGTAACCTGCCTTTCCCTACCTTGGTTTCAGATTTGGTCTCTGCAGCAGGTGTGTCCTCTCGGGCAGGCGACACAATAGTCATGATCCCTAGGGCCGACCAGTATGTCCGAATGAGAAGTACATCAGGCCACCAGTTCCCTCTGCGAGCCAGCTTGCAGGCGCATCTTTGGATACCCCTCCTACTTCCACTCCACCATCATTCACACCACAAGCACCATCCATCCATCATATGTTCCTTCAGATCCTCGAGAGGTTCGACCGGCAAGACCGGCGAATGGAGCAGATGGAGCGCCGTAACAAGCACCGATACAACTATTTAAAGGACCTCATAGTTGGTACACACACACCTCCAGAACCAAAGGACACCCTAGATTCCCCTTCATCCAGTAATACAGAGAGCCAAGGCAAACCAGACACTAGAGGTGATGCTTCCAGCCCTCCCTTGCTCCTTACTGATGGCACGGAGGACCGTGCCAAGCCTTAAGTGTGGAGAGGTCAGTCCTTGACTTCCGGAGGTAACTTCTCTTTCTTAACACCAACATTTGACTTTTTCTGTTGTTAAATAGGATAGATTGCATGATAATAATTGTTTGCATGTTTGTTTTGCTTGGTTGAAGTAATGAGTTCCTTTCAAGACCCTTTTTATAGCATTTCACTAATTTAAATTGAACATTTGTGTTAAACGTGTTTGAAGATTGTAAATTAGAACATGAATTATAGCTAAGAACACACAATCTGTGATATTTGAGCTTAATTACATGGTTACATTATTTAACCATAATATTTTATTCTTGTGTGCTTTCTTCTCTATGATTGTAATCTATATTTTGTTCCAATCTATATGTCCATTGTTTAGTGCATTTACATGCTTGCATATGATTGAGGCCATCATTTGATTTTAGCTCACTTATCCCAAATAGCCTACCTTTTCAATCACCTTTGTTTGCCACTTTGAGCCTTTTAATTCCCTTTTGTTCTATATTTTACCACATCACTAGCCTTAAGTGGAAAAACAAGTAATTACCTTATTTGAATCACTGGTTAGCTTAAGATAGTGTGTTAACTAAGTGTGGGGAAACTGTGGGAACTTGGGTTGATGAAAGTGTACAGTATTTCATTGAAAAAATATTGGGAATTTGGGTACCTACTCATGTGAGACCAAAAAATATTAAAAATCCATGTGCATTGATAAGTTATCTTTACTTTTATATTTTAATCAAAAAATAAATAAATAAATAAATAAATAAGTAAATAAATAAGGGGACAAAAGTACCCCAATGCTAAGTTTAATAAAAGATCAATGCATAGGTGGTGAAGTTAAAAAAAAAAATTTGGTACATGAGTGTGTAATGCAAAAGTGGGGATTTTGGGTATCTAGGCATGATTTTAGAGTTATATAGAGTGTGTGCGTGTGTTAGGTGAAAGCTTAGGTTAATCAAAGATTCATATTATAGCTCACTTGGCCATCATATATCCTCACCCTTACCTTAGCCCCATTACAACCTTGAAAAGACCTCATGATGTCTGCATTGGTATACTAAATATTTGTTGATTGGTTAGATGAAGAACAAAGTTTAGAAAACATGACTAGAGAAGAGTAGTGTGATCAACCCTAGACACTTCAGCGAGTAGACTGCATATACACTTCCTGTGAGGGTTCAATGCTTGATTCTATGTTCCCTGCTTTCATGAGCTATCTTCTTACAAGTTTTCTAGTCTTTTATTGTATGGTTTGAATTAGTGGAATCTGATTTATGTTTGTCTTGGAAAACTTATTTGCTTTTAACCAAATAGACATAATCATCTTAGCATATAGTTGCATTCATATATAGGTTGCATTTCATGAGTCCTACTTTTCCCTATTGATTCTTTTGATCTCCTTGAGCTTAGCATGAGGATATGCTAATGTTTAAGTGTGGGGAGATTGATAAACCACTATTTTATGGTTTATCTTGTACTCAATTGAGTGGTTTTTATCAAGTCTTTGCACACTTATTCATACAAATTGCATGCTTTTACAATTCCTTCCTAATTCTGCTCTATGATTGAAAACTTGCTTCCTAAGCCTTTAAATTGTGTATTTTTAATTCCCCTTTATACCATTCGATGCCGTGATCTGTGCGTTAAGTGTTTTCAGGCTTTATAGAACAGGAATAGCTTAGAGGATGGAAAGGAAGCTTGCATAAATGGAAGGAGCACAAGAAATAAAAGAGACAACCAGCAAGGAGCGACGCGCATGCATGGCTCACGCTTGCGCGTGAATTGGAGTTTGCACGACAACAAGTGCATGTACCTGACACGTACGTGTTACTAGCGCAGAAGACAAGCGACGCGTATGCGTGACTGACGCATATGCGTGACCAGGATTTTTGTCAATCAACGCGTACGCGTGACTGACGTGTACGCGTGACATGCGCGACCTGCAGAAATCATAGAAAATGCTGGGGACGATTTTGGGCCAAGTTTGGACCCAATTTTCGGCCCAGAAACACAGACTAGAGCCTGGGGACAAGCAGAGACTCAACACACATTCTCATTCGCATAGTTTTAGTTTTAGTTTTAAATCTTAGAGAGAAATTACCTCTTCTTCTAGGTTTTCTTCACATTCATAGATTTCTAGTTTTATGCCTTTACTTTGGATATTGAGAAGAGTCATTACCTCCGTTGAAGTTTCCATTATTCTAGTTTGCTTTCTTATTCCTTTACTCTTGTAATTGTCCATTAACCCTATTCAAATAAGTATGTTTATGATTTTGGGATTTATTAATGCAAAGAATTATTTTTACTTTTGATTGATTTTCAGTTATTATTTAATTCATCATGTCTTATTTTTATTCCCTTAATATGCCTGTGAACGTTATATTCATGTCAATGGAGTAGACTCCCAACTTGACTTGGGGGTTGATTAATAGGAGACCCTAGAGTTGGAATGCTCAGGGGATTAGTTAAATTGGAAGTTGTTGGCTAACTCTCTAGTCTCTGACTCTAATCCTTCCTAAGGAGAGGATTAGGACTTGGGATTCAGAGTTGATTAATTGGTTGCTTGACTGTCCTTTATTTAGTAAGGGATGACTAAGTAGAACAACAACCTCTTGCTATTCCACTTGGGAAAACCAACAAGGATAGAACTTCCAATTAATCTACCCCTGGTCAAAGCTTTTATTTGATTATATAGATTCTCTCGTTAATTTTCATTACCTTAAATTACAATCATTTAATTTCCTATTCTCCAACTCTTAAAAATTTCTCGAAAAACTCCTGATTAATAAAATAGCACTCTTTTGTCAACTCGTTGGGAGACGACCTGTGATTCCTACTCCCAGTATTTTTATTCTAATTTTGTTTCAACTCGTTAATTTTCATTACCTTAAATTACAATCATTCTAATTTTCGCGTGACCCTGCCCTATTTCACCACTCTTCTTTTCTTTTCTTCTTTCCATTTCTTTTCTTCTTCTCTCTTCTCTTTCTCTTTCCCTCCTTCAACTATCATCCAACACTACCAATCACCATCTATCACCATTTCTTTTAGTTAGTTGGATTAGTTAGTTATTTAGTTAGTTTGACTTATGTTTAATTTTCTGTTTTTCATGACAAGTGTTGGATTATTAATCTTGGTTGCTGTTTATTGCTGCTAATTATTGATGAGATGTTATTTTAACTTCATTGTTGTTAATTTTCAGTGTTGGACTTCTTTTATTGAGGTTATCTTTTGTTACTTGGTCTTGAATTTTTCATGTTTGACATCTTTGCATACCAAGTACTTATACATTGCCTTCAAGTACCTTAACTCTTTTTAATTGCATGCTTTGGCCACCATGCATTCATCATCCATTGTTAGGCAATTGTGTATTATCAATGCATTTTTGTTAGGTGATGCTTGTTTATGATTGACCTTTATTTACATCACCTATTTCATGCATTGAGATTTTGGAATTGTGGAATTGGATCGAAAGCTTACCTAGTGACATATTTTTGAGCTTTCTGAGCTTTGTGGACCATGCTTGCTATGTGATTGGTTTTCACTTCTATCTTCTTTTGCCTAAGTTCCATAGCACCTATGTGTTCCACTTATATGTCACTTAGGTGTTGCAACAACTTCAATATATGTCATTGTTTGATTTATGAGCTCTATATTTCGTTTGGTTCACTAAGTTTACTTACACATCAATCAATGTCCATTCATTATTCAATTCATAATTGCTTGATTATTTTCTTTAATGCTTTCATGCTTCTTTATAACTTATTTGCTTATCTTAACTTACAAGTTTTCTTTGAAGTATTTCAAGCACACTAGAATGAGTGAAGTGCACCCTTCTTTTGTATAATTGTGACAAGGCTTTTAAACACTAGGGTGTGAGTTCTAAACCGTGCACAATCTTAAAACACACACACTTATATTTCATAAAGGATGATTTGTCATAAGCAAAAATGGAAGCGGGAGAAAGAACATGCAGCAATCGGTTGATCCACCAGCTGAAGGTGGCAATCCAGAAAGTCGCCGTACCCCCTTGTTCATCTTTGAATGCATCGAGGACGGTGCAAAATTTTAAGTGTGTGGAGGTCATCTGACCGATCGGCATTTTTGGGTGACAATTTTCTAATCCCAACACTTTTACATTTCATTTTTAGGTGATTTAGGATTTTTAGTTGCATTTTTTTTAGTTTGCATATATATAATAAGTTTAGTCAAAATAATGAAAATTTTCAAGAAATTTATCTATAGGGTACCCCAATTGATTTGAGAAAAAAAAAATTTTTTCTTTAGAATTTGCTTGAACTATACATTGTGGATCATGTTTTTTAGCTAAGAACATAAGCATATGAGTTTTAAGCCTAATTGTGTGGTTATATCGTATAACCACTATTTTCATTCTTGTGTGTATTATTCTCTTTCTATGATTGTAATCTTTGATTTGTTTGATTCTTTATGTCTATTATTTTGTGTATGAATGCATTTATATGATTGAGGCCATCGTTTCAAATAGCTCACTTACCCAAATAGCCTACCCTTTTATCTTTCATTGTTAGCCAACTTTGAGCCTATGCTAAACCCATTTGTTCTTAATTTTAGCATATTACAAGCCTTAAAGCGAAAAATAATAAATGTCCCTTATTTGGATCTTTGATTAGCTTAGGCTAGTGAGAGTGCTTATCATTTAACTGTGGGAGAGTTGGGAACATTGGGTAGAGATAAAAGTGTATTTTTGTATTTTTGTTGAAAATTTTAGGAATTGGGTACATACTCATGCATTAAATGTTTAAATCATATGCATTGGTACTTTTTTTATATAAGTCATCAAAAAGGAAAAAAATGTAGAAAAATAAAATGGAAAAAAAATAGAAAGAAAAAAATAGAAAAAGAAAAAGAAAAAAAAGAAAAGCAATAAAAAGGGGACAAAATGCCCCAAAGTGAAGTTCAATAATAATCAATGCATATGGGTTGTGATTGAAAAGAATGCATGAGTGTGTGGAAAAAGTGAAGAATGGGTAGTTAGGTTTGTTTAGAATTGTATAGGTTGTTATATAGGTTAGGTGGGAAGCTTAGGTTAGTCAAAGATTCAAATTTCAAGCTCACTTGACCATATGCATCCTACCTTGACCCTAGCCCCATTACAACCTATGGATAAGTCCTTATGATATTTGTATGCATGCATGAAATGTTGTTGATTGTTAGATGAAAAACAAATCATAGAAAGTATGATTAGGGAAGGATTGAGTGAATCAACCCTATACACTTGAGTGACTAGAGCGGACACACATCCAGTGAGGATTCGATTGCTCAATTACATGTTTTCACCCATCATCATCTCTTTTCTTGCAATTTTGTAAAATCTTTTTAATGACTCAATTCAATTGTCGGTTTGATTTGATTGCTAAACCTTAAGCCCTTATATTCATATATGTATTCTTGGGAATTGATTTATTTTGACCAAGTAGTTACATGCATTTAGATAGATTGCATTTAGATAGAGTGCATATAGATAGTTTACTTGCATTGAATAAATGTTGATGCCCTTTGTCTCTTTCTTGAATTTAGCATGAGGACATGCTTAGTAAAGTGTGGGGAGGTTTAATAAACCCCAATTTTGTGGTTTATCTTGTGCTTAATTTGGGAGATTTTATCAACTTATCCCACATTTATTCAATGAAATAGCATAGTTTTGTAATTCTCCCTAAATGTGTGCTTAAGTGTGAAAACATGCTTTTTAGTCCTTAAAATAGCTAAATTTAATTCACCTTAATTCCATTCGATGCCTTGATATGTTTGTTGAGTGATTTTAGATTCATAAGGCAAATATTGGATGGAGGATGTGAAGAGAAAAGCATGCAAAGTGAAGAATTCATGAAAAAATGAGCATTTGGAGGATTCAAGCCCACATGCACGCATCACCCATGCGTATGTGTGAGAAGGACACTTGCAAGCCACGGGCACGCGTCATCCACGCGTACGCGTGAGGAGGAATTTTGGCCAATGACGCGCACACGTCATCCACGCGTGTGACAAGCAGCATGGTAGCACGAATTCCCACACTTTTGTACTGTTGTACTAGCAAGTACACTGGGTCATCCAAGTAATACCTGAGCGACTCAGGGTTGATCCCACTGAGATTGTGGTTTGAAGCAAGCTATGGTTATCTGGCAGGTTTTAGTCAGGCAGATCAAAAAGTTTATATGTTTTCATTCATTAATAGAAACTATTTAATGAAGGAATAAAGAAAAAGTGGTAGAAAATACTGATAGGAATAGGGTTAAGGATTGGAGTTGCTTTGTCTTTCTAAATTAACTCTAGTACTACTGTCTTTTTTACTTGTGAATGATCTTCTTCTATGGCAGGCTGTATATGATCAACGCCATGGGCCGTGGTCATTGATCTCCTCTGCTACAGATTGAATGCCATTGGCCGTGGTCATCCAATCTGACGAAGGGTGAAGCGCATAGCAGTCCATTCTCTTGGTGATCCTACTCAAAACGCCACAGACAAGGTCGAATCTTTCCCAAGCTTCATAGGGGGATTCACATTCTCTTTGGCTAAAGGTTTGAACTTCCACACTAATTTTGCTCATCCTTTGAGGAGGAAAGAATTTAGCGAGAAAAGCATTAACTAGCTTTTCCCAATAATCTCTCTAGGTTAGGCATCCAACCATAGCTTAGCTCTGTCTCTTAAAGCAATGGGAAAAAGCATAATCTTGTAGACATTAAGATTAACTCCATTAGTCTTTACAGTATCACAGATCTATAAGAACTCAGCTAAAAGCTGATGTGGACCTTCCATTGGAAGTCCACGAAATTTGTAGTTCTGCTGTAGAAGAGAGACTAACTAAGGCTTAAGCTCAAAATTGTTAGCTCCAATGGCAAGTACATCAATGCTTCTGCCATAAAAGTCAGAGGTAGGCATGGTAAAGTCACCAAGAACCTTTCTAGGCTCCTCTTGAGGTTCGGCCATGTCCTCTGTTTCTTGTTCAAAACTTTCTGAAAGGTCTCTTCCTGAGTGTTGTGCTTTAGCTTGATGTAGGCGCCTCCTTAGAGTCTTCTCAGGTCCAGGATTAGGAGTCAAGAGGGGTTCTTTATCCCTATTCCTGGTCATAAACAAGAAGAAAAGAAAAGAAAGGAAAGAAGAAAATTTTCTGTACCAATAGGCAAGAAGCTCCTCCTTAAAGTGAGATGTGAATAAAGAAGATAGAATATTCGAGAAAAGTAAAGATGGAAGAAGAAGATAGAAAAGAAATAAAAGAAGTAAAATAAGGATACTTTGAAAATAGGGGATAGAAGTAAATAAGAGAAAGAAAATGAGAAGGAAGAATAGAGAAGGGGGTAGAGTTCGAATAATATAGAGGTAAGAAGAAGAGCAGCGGTATAAATAGAAAGAGTAAATAAGAATTAAAATATTTTTGTTTTTATTTTATTTATTTAATTAATTAATTTTCGAAAATTAATTTAAAAAGAATTGAAAATTATTGAATGAATTTTTGAAAATAGAAGAGAGAGAAGAAGGAGAAGTTTTTGAAAATTAAGTGAGAGAAGAGTTAGTTAGGTAGTTTTGAAATAGATGAGAGAGAAGAAGGAGAGAAGTTTTCGAAAATTAAGAATAGATGAGAGTTAGTTAGGTAGTTTTGAAAAAGATGAGAGAGAAGATAAGATATTAATTAAGAAAAGATTTTAATTTTAAAATAAGATAGAAGATAAAATAAAAAGAGATTTGAAATTAAAATTTGAAATTCGAAAAAGATAAGATAAAAAAATTAAAAAGATTTGAAATTTAATTTTGAAAAAGATATGATTTTTAAAATTTGAAATTTGAAAAAGATAAGATAAGATTTTTAAATTTTAAAAAAGATAAGAAAAAGATAAGATTTTTATGAAAGATGAGATTGTTAATTTTGAAAAGATTTGGTTTTTAAAAACTTGACAACTAAGATAAGATAAGATAAAATTTTGAAATTAAAATCTAAATTTTTAATGAGATTTTCGAAAATTATGGTTAGAATTAAGTTTGAAAAGATATTTTTTTATTTTTGAATTTAATGATGAAAGAGAAAAACACACAAAAGACACAAGACTTAAAATTTTTAGATTTAGCACCCTTGATTTTTGAAAATTTTGGAGGGAAACATATAGGGACACCAAACTTAAAAATTTTAAGATCAAAACACAACTAAGACTCAACAACACTTTGAAGACTAACAAGAACACAAAGAACAAAATTCAAAGACTCAAAGAACACAAGAACATAAAAAGAACACCAAACTTAAAATTTTTAGAAAACTAAACATAAATTTTAGAAAATCAAAAGAAAATAAACAAGAAAACACCAAACTTAAAGACTTGACACAAGATTTAAACAAAAAAAATATTTTTGAAAATTTTTAGAAAGAAAGACTCTAAAGGAACGAAAATTTCAACAAGAATAAAAACAAAAGACTTAAATTAAGAACAAAGATTAAACAAAGAAAATAAAAAAATATTTTTGAAAAACTTTTTGGATTTTTCAAAAAATAGAGAAAAAGAAAATAAAAATAAAAGACTCAAATCCAAAAAAGAAAGTTATAATCTTGCAAAAATTAAAGACTCAATAAGAACATAAAGTGAACAAAGAAAAGAAAAATATTTTTGAAAAAGATTTTAAAATTTTTTTTCGAAAATTATAGAAGAAGAAAATAAAAATAAAAGACTCAAATAAAATAAAAATTACATGATCTAGAGAGCAAGAAAATTTTTCAATTTGTCCAAACTCAAACAATCCCTGACAACGGCACCAAAAACTTGGTAGCACGAATCCCCACACTTTTGTACAGTTGTACCAGCAAGTGCACTGGGTCGTCCATGTAATACCTGGGCGAGTCAGGATTGATCCCACGGAGATTGTGGTTTGAAGTAAGCTATGGTTATCTTGCAGGTCTTAGTCAGGCAGATCAGAAGGTTTATATGTTTTCATTCATCAAGAGAAACTATTTAATGAAGGAATAAAGAAAAAGAGGTAGAAAATACTTATTGGAATAGGGTTAAGAATTGGAGTTGCTTTGTCTTTCTGAATCCACTCCAGTACTACTGTCTTCTTTACTTGTGAATGATCTTCTTCTATGGCAGGTTGTATGTGATCAACGCCATGGGCCGTGGTCATTGATCTCCTCTGCTACAAATTGAACGCCATTGGCCGTGGTCATCCAATCTAACGAAGGGTGAAGCGTATAGCAGTCATTCTATTGGCGATCCTACTCAAAATGCCATAGACAAGGTCGAATCTTCTGAATCAGAGGATGTTGCTTCTTAGGATTCTAGCCTATCCCTGGAAATCAGCTGAGCTGGTGTCTCGAGAAGTCCCCAACGAAGTCGTGGATTAACCGTCTGAGAGATGCAAAAACATAACTATTGGCTCGTGCTTTCTAGTCACGTATTCACATGAACCCAAGTTGACGCAGGTGTTTGCCCGGAACGTTCATCTTAATGTGATGAACAGAGCTAATTGGTTAGATCATCCTATTCACCACGATGAAGATCGGATTATACATCTTAAAGATAGATCAAACACGGATCGAAGAAGAAACAGTAATACTTTTATTAATTCATGGGACTCAGCAGGGCTCCTCCCCTCAACCTAGGAGGTTTAGAAACTCATAATGAAGTAAAATACATTGTAAAACTCGAAAATAGCATAAAAAGGTTTAATTTACATAGACATAATCCCTTAAATACTAAACAAATGACTAGTAAGGGTAAAACAGTCTATTTAGTGCTAAAATCCACTTCTGGGGCCCACTTGGTGAGTATTTAGGCTGAGTTTTCATGAGATCCACGTGCTATGAGGTCTTTTGGGCGTGGAACGCTAGCTAGGGGGTCCTCTTTAGGCGTTTGTACATTGGTCTCTGCTCTTTGGGCGCTGGACGCCTAGAAGGGGGCAGGAAGCTGGCATTGAACGCTAGTTTTGGGCCTTCTAATCCGAAGAAAAATATGAACTATTAAATATTATTGGAAAGCTCTAGAAGTCAGCTTTCCATAGCCGTTGAGAGCACTACATTTGGATTTTTGTAGCTCCAGAAAAGCTCTTCCGAGTGCAGGCAGGTCAGATCTGGACAGCATTTGCTGTGCTTTCTCTGTCTCTGAATCAGACTTCTTCTCCAGCTCCTCAATTTCAGCCAGAAAATACCTAAAATTGTCCAAAAACACAAAAACTCATAGTAGAAACCAAAAATGTGAATTTAACACTAAAACCTATAAAAACTAAATAAAAACTACTAAAAACTATACGAAAGTGATGCCAAAAAGCGTATAAAATATCCGCTCATCACAGCACATGACCTCATTAAAGTGAATTCAATGGGGCGATATTTGTGCTACCCAGGCCCAAATCGAACTCGTTTCTGAGGCTATTTCATGCAGAATTGAAGATTGGACAAAGGGGGAGCAATTAGTTTAGGGTAGGAAGCATGTAGGGTAGTTTTCTAAAGATAGAAGCTCCCCCTTCTCTCTAGAATTAGGGTTCTTAGGTTTATTTTCTTCTTAGATCTAGGTTTAATTTCTTATTTCCATCTTATTTCTTTTACATTTTCATTCTCTAGTAGTTTAATTCCCTAGTTTCTTCTTGTTAATTTCTCTTTTTATGGCTCTTTTTTTATGTTTATGAACTCTTTGTTGGATTTGGGTTTTCTTTAATGCAATTTGATGTTTTATGTTCTTATGGTCAATTTCTTTGTTTATTGTTGATTCCTTGCATTGGGTAGTTGTAGATTTTATTATTCTTGCGATTTTACCATGCTTTCCTTTTATGCCTTCCAAGTGTTTGACAAAATGCTTGGTTAGATGTTAGAGTAGATTTTTTAGCATTCTTGGCTTGAAAAGAGAAATTAGGTGATCTTGAGTCATGAATACCCAACTTGTGTTGGTGATCTAGAGTTGTTAGTTAAGATTGTTTCCATTGACTCTAATCTCTTGCTAATTCAATTAGTAAGTTCATTAGGACTTTTAGATTGAGATTAACTTGTCTTATTTGACTTTCTTCTAATGTTGGAGATGATATTGTAATTTCTCCCGATGTTGAAGATGAATTCTTGTTAATCATTGTATGATAATTAATGACTAAGATAGAAAGCCTATATTCTCAATCCTTGCCATGAATGCCTCTTTTTATTATTTTTTTGTTTTCTTTATTTTCTTGCCATTTACTTTCTTGTCCCTTTTTACCAACCCACCCCTTGGATACCATAACCAATAATATACATACCTCACTACAATTCCTTGAGAAGACGACCCAGGACTAATACTCTCAGTTATTTTTATTGGGTTGGACTTGTGATAACCAAAACTCTAAACTTTGATTGAGTATTATTTGTTGGTTGGGAACTATACTATCAACGGAATTATTTTTTGTGAAATTCCTAACCGACGATAATACTTATTTCAAGTGGCTTCCTCCATTACTAATTAATGTGCTTGGGACACCAAACTGACTGAAAATATATCTCTAAAAAAAGCTTAGCACCACTTTAGCATCATTAGGGGGTAAAGCCACTGCTTGCACCCACTTAGACATATAATCAACTGCCACCAGAATGTAAGTATTTGAGTATGAGGATGGGAAAGGCTCCTTGAAGTCAATATACCACACCTCAAACAACTTAATCTCCAATATTCCTTGCTGTGGAGTCTCTTAGTTATGGTGGAGATTCCCAACTCCTTAGCACTTGTCATAGTTCCTCAGAAAAACCCGAGCGTCTCTAAAGAGAGTCTGCCAATAAAAACTGTTCTAGAGAACCTTAGTTGCCATTTTCTCACCACCGAAGTGGCCGCCATACTCGGAATCATGACAATGCAAGAGAATCTGATGTGTTTCCACATCTGAGACACAACGCCGGATAATACTATCTAAGCATCTCTCGAAAAGATAAGGTTTCTCCCACAAGAAGTACTTGGTATCAATGAGTAGCTTCTTAACTTGTTGTTTTGTGTACTCCTTGGGGATAAACCTCAAGACCTTGTAATTTGCAATATCTACAAACCACAGAGCCCTTTGAATCACAAGGAGTTGCTCATCCAAAAATGTCTCAGTCATAGGAGTGGGTTGTTGCTTTTCCTCTTCAGGCTCAATCTGGAAAGATGGTCAGCCACTTGGTTCTCTGACCCTTTTCTATCTCTAATCTCAATATCAAACTCCTGAAAAAGGAGAACCCACTGGTGCGGGATGTAGAATTCTAACAGCTTAACTGGCAAGTGCATTGGGTCATCCAAGTAATACCTCAAGTAAGTGAGGGTCAATCCCACGAGAATTGTCAGACTGAACAATAATGGTTATCTAATTGGCTTAGTCAGGTAGATAGAAAAGGGTTGTTAATGGTTGAAAGTGCACAAAACAGTAATCAAGAATGTAAAGAAATCAAATAACAGGTTTGGTGTAAAAAAGTGAGAAAAAATAGTTAAGGCTTCGGAGATTTTTACTTTTTCGGATTAAAAGTTCTTACCAACCATTTTAACAACGAATGATTCATTCCATGGCAAACTGTAAATGACTAAATCCTAATCTCTTAGGGATTTAGCCTCCTCTAGCGTTCATTCACTGCCACTCTCGTGGTCACTTAATTCCGATTAGAGGGTGGTGCACGAAATTACAATCATACTTTTGCAACTCCACACAACTAACCAGCAAGTGCACTGGGTCGTCCAAGTAATACCTTACGTGAGTAAGGGTCGATCCCACGGAGATTGTCGGCTTGAAGCAAGCTATGGTTATCTTGTAACTCTTAGTTCAGATATCGAATAAGTTACTCAAGATTTAAGATTATGTAAAAAGTAAAAATTTTTTTTGAAATAATATATATTGTTATGCAGTAATGAAGACACAGGTTGAGGCATTATGGAGATCATAGTGCTCATTTGTTCCTTCTGAATCATCTAGCGTTCTTACTGTCGTTCCTTCTTCATGCAACGCTAAGATCATTTCAGGTAAGTGGTGCACGAATTTGTGATCAACAGGCGCCCGACCAACATGGTACGCTCAATATTGTTCAAAATCTCCAACTATTTTATTCACAACTTGCAAACACTTAACAGCAAGTGCACTTGGGAGCTCGTCCAAGTAATAACCTAGTGAGTAAGGAGGTCGATCCCACGTGAGAATTGTTGGTATGAGCAATGAAGCAAGCTATGGTCATCTTGTAATCTCAGTCATGCGGAATATAGATGGTTAATGGAAGTTTTCAAGATAATATTAAAATAAGGATAAAAACTTATGTAAATTTTTTTTTTCATTTTTGAAGGGATAGAGAATTTTAGATAAAAGTGGAGAACGCTTTGATCCCTCATAAACCTCTGCTTTCTTCTGTCTTCATCCAAATCAGTCTTACTCCTTTCTATGGCTGCTTTATGTGGGGATCCCGGTTTCAATGGCTACTTTTTACATCCATCTTAGCGGAAAATCATGTGTCTAATGCTGCTGTCACTACATGGCTAATCGTCCTGGAGGGCATCACCCTTGTCAATGTGCTCCATCCTTGGAATTCATCCTTATTCTAATCTCTTCTCTTCTATCTCTCTGTAGTCTTAAATATAGTTTGGCTCCCTCGTAATCTCATTTTATTTGTCTGTTTCTATTTAATTTCCCCGTACCACATACGCTCATTTCGTCTTGTACAGAGTGTCTGAATCATCTGAGGTTCTCGATCATACTTGAGAATAAAGTTGATTCACACTCCTTTGTCATTGTCATTCGCCCAGCACTCGCGAGTTTGAAGTCGTCACAGTCATTCAATCCCAGAGTCCTACTACTGGACATAGCTCCACAGAACAAGGTTTTAGACTCTCCGACTCTTCTGAATGCCGCCATCAATTCTAGCACCGATACAACGAATAGATTCTGAATAAGGATCCAAGAGATAACACATTAATCTTAAGGTAAACGGAATGGTTAGTCAGGCAACGCTTCCATAGGAAGGAATGATGATGATTGTCACGCCTCATCCACACTCAGTTGAATGTGTTCGATGAATATCTTAAAAAAAAAGGAATAATTGAATTGAAAAAAAATAGTAGATACTTTGCATAATCTCTGAGGAACAGCAGAGCCCACACCTTTTAATCTATGGAGGTGTATAATACTTACCGTTGAAAATTACATAAGTGAAAGGTTCAGGCCCTATCGAGTCCGAATGGGCAGTCCCCAAAACGTGGATCAAAAGATTACCAAAGAATCATAGAGGTATACAAATAACAATAAGTCAAACAGTCCTATTTATACTAACTAGTTACATAGGGTTTAGCTAGAAGTAAAGGTTAATTGATGCATAAAATCCACTATCCGGGGCCCCACTTGGGTATGTGCTTGAGTTGGCAGGTGTGATGTTTACACTTGCAGGAGAGGCTCTTTCTGGGTTGAACGCCCAGGTGTGTAACGTATCTTTGCAATGGATTACTAAATGCACTATATCTAGATTTTGAGTTCACTTATCAATGTAAGAACACAGCAGTAGCCTTCACAAGAACAGAAAATAGAAAGAGAGAAGAAGCGAGGAGGCATATACAAGACCACGACACGCCCTTTTAACACGAGCTAAGGGCAGAGGGCCCGAAGTAATAGGAGAATATCTATAATAAGTGAGTATGCCTAGGCAAAAGCCAGCTGTGTCATAGTATCGTAAACTTTCTAACCGCGAGAGTTGAGAAACCGACGCGCACTAATTGGTGTATACGATTAGTCTAACATGAGCCTGCGCAGCAATGCACAAATCCCAGCTTAATGAGAGTGATGTTGAGAGTGTCCCCAGACTATGTTGCCTCACCACTGCTCGAGCCAAATTGTCTATAGCTAGTAATCCTCTTTCTGACTGGTATATTCTGCTAGGATAGCATCAGAGATGCTTTTGCGCTTCTACGAGATCGACCAGATCCGCATCAACTCTATATAGCAGACCCAGAGATTCACAAACTCATCATACTGATAAATCTCACGACCGAGAATGCACAACACACACTATTATAAGTTCTAGAAGTCTGCAGCTATAAAGTAAACGTCCAGAAAAATGTGAATTTAACATAAAATTTTTTTTTTTTTTTTTAATCAAATCAAATTATGTGCTTAAGGATAAGATAATGTGAGACGTCACACATAAATCTACAAAGAATATCACAATGCCAAAACCGTATAAATTATCCGCCAATCCACACACCAAACTTAAATTGTTGGGCTTGGTGCGACGGCACAAGAAATCATAACTACGTTGACCAAAATCCAGCATACTATAGGGTATACAATAAGAAGGAGAGCACACCTTAACTAATAAAAATGCTATATCTATCTAGAGACATTATGGAGATTCCTAATCAGATGAGGTCGGGACTTGTAGTGCTTTTTTGCTCACACTTTCTGTAAAATTTATCTCAATTTTTTTTTTATTTTATTTGTTTTGTTACTTTGTTTTATGTTATCGAAATGCCAATGTCAATTCAGGTTTTCATGATTTAGGTGTATGGAGACTGAGGCAGCTTGCAGATAACACTGAGTATTTTTATGACTGTCACCTTATGTTGCGAGTAGCACTGAGGTATCTTTGGAGAGACATCAATTTTGTTTATTTGTTTTTTTTTTTTTTTTTTTTTTTTTTTTTTTTTTTTTTGTTAGAATTTTTATTTGTTGGTAAATTATTGGTTGATATAATATTGATAAACAACTTTGGACTTATCTATGAGAGTGCGTTGGTACACTACTGTTTATGATAAAGTTGGTGGTTACTTTCCATGCTGATGCTAATTACCAAGGCCAAATTTTATTAGTAGGGCTTTCTCGCCATGATGTGTGATACACCTCGAGAACCTCCTATATATATTATGCCATTTGGCACTCTCTTGCACCATACAACACACGATCACAGAGGTCTCACGAGGGCTATGCACAGATGTTATGCAGATCACATCAATGCTACTATGCGTTTACAGGGTGCACCATCCTTGGTTCGCACACTTTGTCATGCAAGTTTCATCTTCTAGAGAGACCATCATAGTATCCCGAGATTGATAATCTCTTCAGCGAGAGACTTGACGACATTTATATTCACAGTTATGACCATTGGTTGTTCAGGAGAGAGTTAATGTGATTTTCAAGACTTCATTAGACATATCTTAGATTATATATAAGCATAAGCACTTATATTAGAGCTATAAATCATAATAACTGTGGCATATCCTATGAGAATACCATTACTACTTAAATATTACAGTTCTCTATATATTATACGCGCCGTTAATAAATTTTTTTTTTTCTGCGATTTGTTCTTTGCTGCTTTTTTCTTTCTTCCAAGATCATTTTTATGATTTTCAGATTATCAAACCACGCACTTCTGTACTTCCACTATCATACAACTACTTCTCTCCAACGTAAATTCGCACATTATTGTACATCTATGTCATGACACAAACCTAATCACACAAAGCACTATGCATAGAGCATATTCACAAATGACCAATATACATTTCAGAAAAGAAAACACAGATATACCAATTATAGGTCGAGACTACATCAAATATATCAAATTGAAATCTTGACTTCCACATTACTTAAGATGAATGAACGTGGACATAGCTCACGCCACTTGTTTAGCGTCCTTGTCTTGAGTCATGTTTGTATTTTATAGAGAGGCTTATTTCTTTAACACTTTAGTCAGGTCTGTATTAAGGAAATAGATTCAATCTTACTTATGAAAGAGGTAGGCGAGTTACCTATATAATGATTCATATGTGTAAAACTAGCACACAAAATTACAGCAATATAAGAGTCAGTTTATCCCATTATGAGATTCGAAATCCTATAGTGTAGAGATATATTAGTATAAGAACAATTGTAAGTAGTTCTCGACATATGCGAGCTGGCACGTTTTCCTTCTTGATGAGGATAGCCAATGAGTTTCTTGTCGCTTTGGTAGGCTCCTGCTATAGTCATGCCATCTCTCTTGTGCGCTCGAGGTATTGCCTCCCCCCTCATTGCTTTTAACTCTTCTCTAATTTTTGAAGGATGAGAGAGTGCTCCTGATGTTCCACCTTCACCCCCACTTAGTTACGAGCATCCTACAGCGGGTATGGTAACTATAATCTCTCTTCTCTCAAATATGGTGACTTGATTCTAGCCCTCCCAATAGTCTTTTGTGGAGGATATATGATCTGAGGAGCTATCTCCGGGATCTCACACGCGATATGAACATTGATGGTTGCCTGCGAGACGATTTGCTAATTAAAGCACAGCTTCTCTTGCTTAGCTCCATCTTTTTTAGTGCATCGGTGTTCCTCGTCACAATGGGATTTTCCTGGCGATCGACTTTTTAAGTATTTTTCTCTTTAGCCTGAGTACACTCTATGCACCTTTTTGAATTGTGGACAAAATAAGAGAATCGAAGGTAGAGAATGTTTATCCCTTCTCAGCTTACCCTCACTCTGGTTAACATTGGCTTTCTTCCATGCTTTTGAAGCATCTATGACGGTTTTATGGTTTATGAAACTTCTACCTTCCTCTCAATTCGTGGCTCCATCCAGTAACTTCGGGTAGTGGGATGATGGAGCATTGTATATTGATTGTTACTCCTGAAACCATTCCTCTTAGCTTACATGGCTTGAGGTCCTAGTCCTTCTAGTTTGAACCTGGCTCACTTTAGGAGTACAATCTTCCCATTTTGTAAGCTCTCTTCCACACTATTCCATGGAGGACTTGGTCAACCCTTTGATTAAAGCTTTGACCCTTCAAGTGTTAGGGGCGTGCCACATTCCTGCAATCATAGGCCAAGTAAACGCCACCTCACATTTTATCCGGACTAAAATACTAAGTCCCGAACCATGGTGAGATAATTCTTGGGTCACGGTTTCTTACTTTGATCATGGTTCCTATGATCCATGCATTGGCAACATAGAACTCTTGACCATTAGGATGCCGACTTGTTGGATTGCGGGTTTGTAGAACTCTCCAACCTCTTTTTGGATTTCATTCGGATTCTTGGATACTCATTCTTCTTGGCTTGAAGGGACTCAGAGATCAACCTTCTTCTTGGCCACAACAACATAGAAGTGGTCTTGATGAAGCTTTTGAGATGAAATTTTACCCAACTCCCATGACTCAGAGGTGGAAGCTTTTTGTATTCCTTTCCCTTTGAGGATTCTCCGGTCTTAGGTGCCATCAATGGTAATGGAAAAAACAAAAGCTTATGCTTTTACCACACCAAACTTAGAAATGTTGCTCGCCCCCGAGCTCAAGAAAGAAGAATAGATGAAGATATGAGTAAGAAATGGAGGAAGAAGGAGAGAAGGTGGTGTTTCGGAAGAAGGGGAAAGAGGGTTGTGTTGTGAAAATGAGGAAGAATGGAGGGCTTTATATAAGTGGGGGGAAGGGGTGTTAGGTCGGCCATTTAGGGGGGTTGGGTGGGATTGATTTTGAATTTGAAGGTAGGTGGAGTTTATGAGGTAGGTTAATAGGGAAGAGTGGATGAGATGTGAGTGGTAAGTGGTGATTAGGGAAGAGAGATGAAGGTGATTGGTAAAGAGTTTTTGGAGGAAAGAGTTGTTTACGGGATTGGGAAGAAGTGAGTGGAGGTAGGTGGGGATCTGTTGGGGTTCCACAGATCCTGAGGTTTCCCAAGAAATTTACAACACTTGCACCTAATTAGGCCATGCAAAAATGCCGCTTGCACACCAAATCTGGGCGTTCAACGCCAGTTCTTGTGGCTTTTTGGCCGTTGAACGCCCATTTGGTTAGCATTTTCTGGCGTTGAATGCCAGAACCATGCTTTCTGGGCGTTCAGCACCAGCTCTTTTCTAGGGTGCAATTCTGGCGTTCAAACCCCAGAATGCTTGCCCATTTTGGGCCGTTCAGCGCCCCAGAACCATGCTCTGTCTGGCGTTGAACGCCGCCAGATGCATCTTACTGGGGTTTAATACACGCCAGCAAGTTCTTCTCCAGGGTGTAATTTTTTCTTCTGCTGTTTTTGATCCATTTTTAATTTTTATATTTATTTTGTGACTCCACATGATCATGAACCTATAAAGCATATAACTAAGAAAAAATATAGTTAGATAAATAAAAATTGGTGCCTCCCACAAGCGTTTCTTTAATGTCAATAGCTTGACAGTGGGCTCTCAATGAGCCTCACAGATGTTCAGAGCTTTGTTGAGACTCTTCCAACACCAAACTTAGAGTTGGATATGGGAGTTCAACACCACATTTAGAGTTTGGTTGTGGCCTCCCAACACAAACTTAGAGTTTGACTGTGGGGGCTCTGGTTGAATCTGCAATGAGAGAAGCTTACTGTGCTTCCTCTCCATGGGTACAGAGAGAAATCCTTGAGTTTTAAACAAAGGTTGTCCTCATTTGATTGAAGATCAATTATCCTCTGTCCACATCAATTCACAGCTCTTGCTGTGGCTAGGAAGGGTTCTTCCAAGGAGATGAAATTCATCCTCATTCTTCAGTATCTAGGACTATGAAATCAACAGGAATGTAAAGGCCTTCAACCTTTACTAACACGCCCTCTACTTGTCCATAAGCGTTTTCTTGAAATGTCTGCATCTCTAATGAGATTCTAGCGGCTTTGCAACCTCTAAGATTCCCAGTTTCTCTATTACAAGGAGGGGCATGAGGTTTATCCCTGACCAAGGTCACACAGAGCCTTTTCAAAAGTCATGATGCCTATGGTACATGATGGTAATTGAGAACTTTTCAGGATCCTGTTTCTTCTGAGCAATCTCAGTTTGAATCCAAATTCACTCAGTTCATTTGGTGAGCAAGGGAGGTTCCTCTTCCCAAGTCTCAATACCAAATAATTTGGCATTAGCTTCATGATTGCACCAAAGAACTTGGTAACTTGCTCTTCAGTAGTGTTTTCATTCTCTTCAGAGGAAGGGTATTCATCAGAGCTTATGAATGGCATAAGGAAGGTTTAATGAATCTCTATGGTCTTCTAGATGAGTCTCCAGATTTCTTTGGTTCCTCAAAGGGAAAGTCCTTATTGATCACTGGACGTCCAGGAGGTCTTCCTCAATAGGATCCACGTCCTCCCTTCCTTTACAGGTTCGGTCATGGTGATTAATTCAATGGCCTTGCACTCTCCTTTTTGGATTTTCTTCTGTACTGCTTGGGAGAGTACTAAAGGAGGGAATTCAGTGATACTTTTACTCAGCTGGCCACTTGTGCCTCCAAATTTTCTAATGGACGACTTGTTTCATTCATGAAACTCACAGTGGCCTTAATAGATCAGAGACAAGTTTGCTAAATTAGAAATATTTTGTTTAAGAGTTTCTGTCTGTTGCTGAGTGGATGATGGAAAAAGGTTTAATATATATTGTTCAACCTATTTCTTCCAGCATTATTAAAGCCTTGTTGAGATATATACTCACTTATAATTGAGTATTTATTTTATTCTCCCATGATGGTATAGGGTTTCCGATAAAGGTTCACCCCATATAATTACCTCTGCTATTGAGGTTTTCGGATCATAAGCTTTTCTTCAGAAGATGGCCTCTTGAGTACTGTTGGATGTGGCTTGCATTCTATTTAGACTCTGGAGAAATCATATTGACTTGCCTATTTAACTATTTTGTTCGATGCCAGTAATGGCATTGCAGATTATCAATTTCAAGAACTCCCTTTTTCATAGGCGTCCTATTACTCACAGGATTCTTCTCAAAAGTGTACATAAACTAGTTATTAGCAACCAGGTCAATGAGTTCTTGGACTTCAGACATAAAAGAGAATGGATCCACCTGAGAAGTAATCCAATGACATCTTTAGCCAATTCAGATAGACCTTCATAGAATATGTTAGGGGATGGTCCATTTTGAAAGCATGTAGAAGGACCTTTTGGTCAGTCCTTTGTATCTCTCCCAAGCTTCATAGAGGGATTCAACCTTCCTTCTGTCTGAAGAGCCTGACATGCCACTCAAGCTACTCAGCTTTTGAGTAAAGGGGGATAAGGGGAGGAATAAACTTGGCTAAGAAAGCCTTGACCAGCTTATCCAAGAGTTCAGGCTTTCTTTAGGTTGTTAGTCCAACCATGTTTTAGCCCTGTCTCTTACAGCAAAAGGGAAAGCATGAGCCTGTAGACTTCAGGATCTACTCAATTAGTCTTAACAGTATCACATATCTGCAGGAATTCAGTTAAGAACTAGAAAGGATCTTCAGATGGAAGTCCATGAACTTGCAAGTTCTGCTGCATCAGAGAACTAATTGAGGTTTCAGCTCAAGTTTGTTTTTGCTCCAATGGCAGGATGGAGATGCTTCTTCATGTAAATTGGAATTAAGTGCAGTAAAGTCACCAAGCATATTCCTTGTATTGTTGTTTGGTTTTCGGTCTGCCATCTTTTTTACTTGTTTTCGAAATTTTCAATAAGGTTGTCTCTGGATTGTTGTAATTTAGGTTCTCTTAATTTTCTCTTTCAGATGTCCTTTCTGGTTCGGAATCAGCTTCAACAAGAATGCCTTTTTCTTTGTTTCCTGCTCATAAGAAAAGAGAGAGAACAAGAAAAGAAGAGGAATCCTCTATGTCACAGTAAAGAGGTTTCCTTATTGTTAGTAGAAGAAGAAAAGGATAGGGTGTTAAGAAAGAAATGAAAGAATTCCAAACACAAGGGGTAAGGATAGGAGCAGTGAGGTGAGATGAAGAGAAGTGTTAGTAACATGATAAATAATTAGAGGAGATGAGGGAGAAGGATTTTTCGAAAATAAAAAATTATTTTTTGATAAAAAGGATGATTTTAAAAAAAAAAAAATAGTTTTGAAAAAAGGTTTTAGTTTTCGAAAATTGAAATCAAAATTAAATAATTGTTAATTAAGAAAAAAAATTTTTGAAAAAGAGGAAGAATTTTGAAATTAGAAGACAGAGAGAGTTAGTTAGGTAGTTTTTTTTGGAAAAGATAAGAAACAAACAAAAAGTTAGTTAGGTTAGTTAAACAAATTTGAAAAGATAAGGAGTTAGGGAAGTTAGAAAAGATATTTTGAAATT